>CM056170.1:38171340-38475616 GCA_029691765.1 Entomobrya proxima
TTAATTTACAAATTGAAATTTTCATGAATTAATACACAGTAAATGTCCTTCATGGCGGAAATGTACATTAAAACTTTATAAGTACAAACATCATTGAACAGATTGAGATAACACAGCATTAAAAATCGTATCCATAGACAGTAATATCTCATCGGGATTATCAACATCGAATTTTGTAGTTTCATGGATTTGTTTATCAAGTAAAATATTGTAACATGCACATTTGAAGACATTTTTTGATAATGACAAGTTTTGAGCATAAGAAGGTAGATCCATCCATAAATTCACCGCATTGTACTTAAATGATGATTTTCCCCAACTAGATTTAGGCTTGTAAGAAGGTACGCAGTATGATTGACTCGTTGTTGCTGGAGACTCTTCAAAAGAATAATCTAAATAATTAAAGAAGAAGTCACCTTCTTTACATTCTTGTATTTTCTTACTAAATGCAAGTACATTGTTCTGATATACAAATTTAGATAGCAGCCATTGAAGCTGGTTATTAATATCGCTAGTAATGCTGTCATATTTACGAGTGTTTAATACAAATCTAGCAGAGTTCTTAATAATTTTATCAATACTCTTGACATTGGCTTTACTGCTTCTACCTAACCATACAACACTGGCATAGTTAATGATCGAAAAAACATATGCATACATTAATACAATTTTATTTTCTATAGGTAACACATTCTTCAATGGATAATATTTACTCAGTGAACCATAACATTTCTTGGACACTTGTTTGATATGCTCGCAATAGCTTAGATTTTTGTCTATTACCAATCCTAATATTTTCATAGAATTAACTCTAGTTATGGTGTCATTGCCTATCGATATTTGTAAGCCGTTAAGCTTCTTAATGTCACTTTGCTTCCCAATGAACATGTATTTGGTCTTACTTATATTTAAAAACAACCTATTGTATTCAAGCCATTCCTTAATCCGACAAAGGTCTTCTTCAAGTTTGCTGATGATCGCTTTAGCATCTTTTACGTGACCGCTTATAGCAATGTTTGAGTCGTCTGCAAACATGTAAATTTTACCGTGCTTAATACAATTAGGAAGGTCATTAATCATAAGGCTAAAAAACAAACTGGACAGACTGCAACCCTGAATAATCCCGAGATCAGTAGTTTTCGTTTTAGATTTTTTACAATTTTTATTACCTTGTATTACAACGTACTGAGCACGTTCTGAAAGTAGAGAATCTAATACAGCTTCGCTTATACCGTATTTGTCTGATTTTATACGATAAATCTTTCTATTCATTTTATCGAAAGCCTTCTCCAAATCTAAAGCCAATACAATACAAAACTTATCATCATCTACTTCAGAATATATATAGTCAGTTAGTGCCGCCAGTGCATGTGTTGTGCTGTGTCTGTCACGAAATCCGAATTGCTGTTTACATAGAATATTGTTATCGTCTATATACTTATTAAGTTGAGATAATATGATTTTGTCAAATAATTTAATCAATACAGGTTGAATTGCAATGGGCCTCGTGTCATTAGGCGAGATTGGATTATCTATTTTAGGAACAGGCACAACTCTAGATACCTTGAGTGTATTGGGTATTTTGCCAGATGAAATAAAGGTGTTATACATGTTTGCCAGGTTCATACAAAACGTGTCAGATTCTAATAACATTGTAATCATATTGGAGCATATATTCAATGGATCTAGAGATTTACCTAAAGGGTTTTTCATTTTCTTCCAAGCTTTTTTTATACAAATGGGCGTAATTTCAGAAAAAGAAAACCTGGAATCCGGTGTGAAAATGTTAGTAGGTTCAAATTGAGAGGGTTCAGGAGAGTTATTTGTGGAAATGCCAACGTAGAAGTCGTTGATTTGGTCAGGAGATAGATGTCCAGGTATTGAGCCTCGATTCCTTTTAAGGAATGTTTTATTAAAACCATCCCAAAACCCCTTATCTGAGTTTGCAATTAGCTGTTTTTTAGTATCAGCTCGAACTTCAGGCTTTATCTGTCGTTTTAGCACTTGCAACTTAACAGCGGTGCAAGACGAAGGCTTACGCATATGTGATTTATATGCTTGTCTATTTTCTTTAATAAGCGCATTTGTTTGAGGTGAAATATACACCGCTTTACGCTTTCCGTTTTTTTATTTTGTAGATAGGGGCATGTATATCAAAGCATTTCAGTATATTTGCCGCAAATGAGTCAGAGTTAGGATCAAAAGATGCAAAGAAGGAGTTTACGGTTAGTAGAAAGGATTGCATGTTTATCTTATCATAGTTACGATTGAAAAATACACGAGAGATTTGGCTTCTTAAACGGTATAGAACATTCAATGACTTGATGATCCGCAAAAGCACCATCATAAATACTAACTCTTTCATAATTCTGTACGTTTGTGAAAATCAGATGTAGTATATTATTTCCTCTGGTAGGCTTTGAAATGAGTTGATGAATACCCATAGACGATGTGAGCAATGTTAATGACTTCAAAAATTCATTTTTTAAGTTAAAGTCGCCAGTAACAACAAAAGATAAATTCAGTGATAATAAAGAACTGAAAAGAGCAATAAAATAATCATACTCGGATTCAATTACTTCCCTACTGTATACAGGATGCCTATAAAGACAAACTATTAATGTACTTTTAAAACCGGCAATAACTTTGACTACTTGAATTTCAACATTTGTGTTGGATGGCAACTGAAGCTTCACATCTTCAAATTTGTATTTGTTGTTAATTAACATACCTGTACCTCTTTTCATATTACTACATGTATCGTTACGTACAAAGTTATAATTAGATATAGGCAAGACGGAGTGCTTTGGTTTTAAAAGAGTCTCAGTGATACAAAAAACGTCGTATTTTTAGAAGAAAGTAAAGAATTCAATTGTAGATATTTAGCTCTTACTGAAAGTATATTTACGTGGCCGATTCTGAGAAATTGTTGTTTGGAGGTTGTTGGTCCTGAGTTGTTGTCGAGGTTGAAACTGCTGGTCCGGGTGATGTCGTGTTCTCTGTGCGACGAAACTTTTGGCCGCCGTTTCTGGTGTTGTCTCTTCCAATGAACTCTGGGTTTGTCGGTTTGAAGGTACGCTTGATGCCTCTTCCATTTTTTGGAAACTCGTTAGATTTTCCTTCAACTGTTGACTTTTCAGCTGTGTAACTAGTAGAATTTATGACACCATGTACTACAGAAAAGTTGTTTCCGGATTTGGTAATTATTTCACGTTTTTTATAGTTGATCATGCATTCTCCACCATTATTTTCTAGCTCGTCACATTTCTTATTTAACACAGCGTAGTCTTTCCGCATGTCAAAAGGTAAGTCTGCTTTAATGATCAAGTTACTCTCTGGCTTTATAAGAGATTTGCAATCGTACACTTTATTTCTATCACGAAATTTGTCAAACACCACTCGAACTGGTCGCTGTTTTTTGCATGTGTTTATATCGCCAATACGATGAACAATATCTGGCTTGATATTTTCTTCTGTTATTTCCCTGATCATGGTGCAGATGGTCAAATATAAACTAGCAGGTGTTTCTGTGTCAGTTTCCACGAGACCGTGTATAATGATGTTTTTTCCAAAGACGGTTTTCCAAACTTCATCTATCACTCGTTCTTGTTGAAGCTGTTCTTCCTCAAGGTGGGCGTTGCGTTCTTGTAGAGCTTTGATTTTTTCATCTTGGTTTGTTAATGAATTTTTAAGCAAATTTTCAAAGTTGTCGATTTTGCTGTCAATTTCCTTTAATTTGTCCAATTTTGCAAGTTGACTGATTATGTAGTCCATCCCAGACTGTCCCTTACTCTGACTATTTGATGTGGCAGATGCGTCAGTTTCCATATTTTCGGGAGAATTCAGGGGCATTACGAAACGTTTCTCAAAGATAAGTAGAAGTCAAGTTATGTATATATAAAAAAGGTAGAAATAGAGTTTAAGTGATAAATTAAAAAAGGTAAAAAAGGTTGAGTCAATCTTAATGCGAGTTAGCTTAGAAGCGATGCTACCGCATTGAAGGCTAAAGACTGACTGACATGACTGACTGACAAAGATGTAACATACGGAAAGCGTTAGTTCTTATGTTTGATTTAATTTGTAGAACGTTGGATATCCAATCCATCCAATAGAGGAAATCTTGTTATTGAAAACAAGATTTAATCTTGCCTCATTTATATTTTATGCGAGAAAAACTACGTTGCTATATTGTTGTTGTTATGTTGATGTTGTGAAAACTCAGTGTTTATCTGCCAAAACCTTTTGCGCAACCAGTTATATCGCATAGTTGTTTTTAAGACTCGTGAAGTGTAAAACAGTTTTAATTAGATTCTGGCTGCTGCGAAGTTTTTCAAGATAAATCATAAATTAAGTAAATTTTAAATACGATAGTTTTGTATAGGCACGTGCTAAAAACAAAATAGCCTGGCATGAACTCTTTTTTAATTTTTAATGTCTTTCAACAACGCATCATATTATAGGTTTAGATAACCTGGCACTTTAATTAGGAATTCAGAAAAACAATATTTGCCTCTTTTCAGCTTTGCCAATCCTAACTATTTTATAAATATTAAAAGGTTTATATAAAAACAATTTTGTTTGTCCACCAATCAGTTCAAATCATGCCCAACACTTTCATAATACGTTTACTAAAGTCTTGCGGGCAAATAATTCATTTGTTTATCAGAGTAGTGCAAAAGCGAAAGTATATGATCACCCGATTCATTTTATTATACATGGCGATTCATCTGTGTCCGGTACATTGTATTTATTGGTATAAGTATACTGTCCGTAATCATTAATATGAAATGAAGTGTACAATAAAAAGTTTCTGATAATCAGTTGCTTGAAATGTGTTTATGGAACCGCGCTCCTGAACGAAATCAAATTGTAAGAGTTTTCATTTTTGTTCGCGTTGCTAATTATTGTTCCCGTAAAAGCAAGCAAAAACTAATATTAGTTGAGTTTGTTTAGCCGAGTAAAAGCTTTAAGCGTTTTCTTTTCAAAATCTAAAAATTGTTTCCTGACCTGACCAATAGTTTATTACAAATTTAAAGTATCAGCTCCCTAGAAGTTGTCACTGGCAAAAAATCGAAAAATCGATTCTTGGGAAATACATTCTACTTTTGAGCGTGTATTAAACAATATTTTTGAAAATTTATTGTTGACTCTAAACAAGTCAGTAGCAGTAGTTTCAAAAAAACGAAGGAAAAAATATTCTGTGTTTGTATATTAAAAACTTGTTTTCGAACTTCTTGAAATTGTTGGCGAGTGTGCTCACCTGAGCACTGCTGACTTTAGCATCCTGGAGCGGAGTAGTTGCGGTCGTTTGAGTAGATATTATTTAGGACAGCTATGCTTTGCTCTAAATTGTCAATTAGTGTCAGCAATTGTTTTAACAAAGTTGTTTTGCAGCTCCCTCTGAGCTGAGAGAAAAATTAGGATTTGGGATTTCTTAGGTAGGGAGAAAAGGATTTTTTTATTCATGCCATTAGATCCAGTTGAGGTTGTGGATGAAGAGCTTTTGCTTTGCAGACATTCCTCTGGATTGCTTATTTATGGATGAATTTTTATCATAACTTTGCTATTCACAAAATTTAGCCTTTATTTCGTTCGTTATACGTTTCTCAAAGAAAATGTCTAGTACACAGAAATATTCTAAAATTGTGTGAGCATACTTCAACATATAATCCACATTAACCATCAAGTAAAGACGTTTGCGTTTTAATGCAAATATTTTGTTTTATAAATATGTAGAGTTAGTACCAAATTATGAAAATGCCTTTGTAAATATTCATTTACTCTTTGGCAGTACCATTTTAACAAATTTGTCAACTCCTTAACATTTGCCACAATACCTAATAATGACAGTAATAAATTAAAGCCCATTAACACAACACAACCACATACTAAGCTACTTTGTAAGTCAACTGCCTTTGGTAACGCTAATCCTGTTGAACTTTGCAGGCTAGCATTTTGAAACATTTGTCTTTCTTCCACAACTCTGTAAACCCTATAGTAAAATCCACCTTCGTACCAATATCTTATCAGGGTTTTGGCTTTTGCCATTCCCCACATTCTTAGATTCTTTCTGAACTTTAGGTTTAAAGTTGGATTATAATCAACAGATTTACAAACAATGCTACGTTCAAATGTTACTTGCTTTTTCCAAATTTCACTTTCAAATAAATTATCCCAAAAATTTAAAACCATCAACTTTTTCCTTGTCATTTCACTTACAATCCATGACATATTTTTACGATTAATTGGATGCTTTCCTTCGTCATAAAACAGATCAGCAGCATCTTTTCCAAACCTAATTTTTTCCCACTTATTGGTGTTTAATAAAGAGGAATATACTCCTACCAATTTTGTTTTAATCCAAATTTTGAAACCATTATCTAGCATTTGAAAGCTAGATGGAAATTCATTCATTGTTAGTGTTTCTGCAGAAATCCATGCTGACCAAAATATAGCTGAACTGATACTAATAACTAAAACGCTTATTAAAATCTTTCTGTGATGTTTTCTTGCAGTTGCATATCCTATAAACAGCCAGAAAATATCGATACCTTTGCATATGTTTTTGTAAATATAAGCAACGCATATTACAACAGCAAATATACACAGGACTAGTTGTGTCGGCAGTAACGGAAACACACTAAAGTTATGACGAGCAAGGGATTTCATTGGCAGGCAAGCAACCAAACTCCAGGTAAGTTCGTGAAATACAATATTTAGATCTCGAGTGAATAACTGCTCGTTTGGCATGTCAAACATCATTCCTTCGCCATAGGCAATGGTTGCAATCCATCTGGATTTGCGTACTTGATCAGGACGCATGTGCTGGTCGTTAATTACTAAACTAATATTGAGTAAGAATCCAAATCCGGCTAAGGCGAACAAATCCCTTTGACAAGTTTTATAAGCCTTCAGTAAATTTCTTCGATTTTCGTTACTATCTTTCATTTGTATACACTTGGTTTCCTTCACCTTATCAAAAGAAAAAGGATAATACACCGGGATGATGGTTTGGTGTCCATTTGAGTTGAGTTTGTTAGAAATGTATTTTAAGCCAAGAAAGCTTGACTCATAAGCAATTAGAAATTTGTCAGATGTTTGGTCACAAATATAGCATAATGTGTAAACAGCATGGTTTTTATCCTTTTGATAGTAAGTTGGAAATTCAAACAATACAATTGGAGCAGTAGATGGTCCTGGAGCGTCTGGGTTTAACATTATTTCGTTTACCGCGACTCTGTAAATGCGATAATTTTCTTGATAGAAACCCTCAACTGCAACCAAAAACAGAACGTTGCTTGACGTACCAAATCCGGAACTATAAACTACATGAAAAATTTCATCGATTGTGTTAACTAGCAAAATAAACACGTTGCACGAATCTGTAAGTAGCTTTGAATTAAATCGAGTATACTTTGATTTCAACAAAGAGGTAGCCTTTCCTTCAGACAAATCGTCCAAGTCAAATCGGAAATTGAGATTTTGCAAGTTGTACAAAAGCCAGATGTTTTCATAAGCTAATTTGTCTGATGGATGTAAAGTTTCATTTAGAAATACGTTTCTGTAGGTTTCCTGTGCTGGTGATGTAGTATTTTGAGAAGTAATCACGCCGACAGTACAGCTAGTGAAGTGGTGAAACGGAAGGACAGAACAAGTATTTGTATTAAAACACCAAAGAACTATGGTGAAGATACCACAGCTTATATTTCTTAGAAGTCTCATTTTAAGAAGATAATATTTTGATTGCCCACTGAATTCCCAATGATTAAAATATCTAATCATAAGTAAAGCAGCTTTGTGCTACCATCAAACAAGTATGTCTGGGTCTGTATAATTAAGCTAAAAATTTAGAACAAAATATACGCAGTTTTATTGTCGCTGAAGCTCATTAAATAAATTAAAAATCCAAAAACAGCTATTTAACTTGAAATGTAACGTAAACAAGTTTCAATCAATTTAGCTTAGTGTTTAATCTACAAAACCATACATTATCTTAGCGACAAACTACAAGTAAATAATAATGTAGTTTACCTATACCAGTTGTTACAGTTTTGTCAGGTACCACACGTGTACAAGGCGGGGTTCGGTGTTCAGTAGCTAGGGTATTACTATAAAAATATTTTAAGACTACATATACTTGATAAAAATGCCTGTTATTCCTAGTAAATTATTAATTTAAACTAATTGCACACATGATATTTTTACGACGCAGTTTGCTTTGTAAGCTGACACCAAACACAAAGATTTTCAAATATTTGAACTAAATTTGGTTGATAAAAATAGGTGAGTTGCGCAATTTTGTAACGTTTAATGTGATGACAAGTATTCCTTTGTTCTCAGATGTACAAACAAATCCAGGATTCCGCAAAGTATTTCGAAGAAACAACATAATTCAATGTTTTTAAACCGACATTTAAATTAAGTATAGCTCACTTTCTACATGTAGCTAAGTGGAAAAAACATTAGCTCTAAACAGAGCCACACTTGAACTAAATGGAAATAAATCCCATGCTAATTCAAGTTTAATATCTGGAAACTTGACGCAATGCACGTTTCGTATTTATGTTAATATTTTAAAAACTAATAAAACGTTTTTGATAAAGCTTTTTTTGATAAAGGTTTTGAATTTGCTGAGCTTGCACTGAAGTTTAAAACAATCTAAGATCCTCCTACACTGTAGAAAATGCGCACAAGATGTACATAGTGTTATTTACAACCGGAAATAGTGTGGTTGAAAACTCAATTTTTTACTATATTTATAGTTTCTTGAAGTTTATACCTGACACTACTTGGTGTATTGCAATATATTAAAAAGTGTATGCTGCCAGCTTCTGAAAACTTTACGTGTTTGTGTACTGATACGTCGACAGACACAACTAGAATGGTGTGGATGGATAAATAATTTATGTAAAACACATTAGCTAATTGGAACTTGTTTGCCATGCATAATAAATTTGTCTCACACTTTATTAATTATTATTTGAAAAATTCTATAGTAACACTGTAACAAACAGCAGAAACAATAAATTTTTGAATTTTGAAAAAAGCATGGTAACATAGTTTTGCAGTATTTTTCATAAAAACTGAAAAATATTTTTATTGAATCAGCTTTGATTTAAATATAACCAATAAATTATTAAGAGGGTTTACTACGGCGACGGCTCAGATCATTTAGTTACCGGTCAAAATACAAAGCAAATTCCAACTTTGCTTCATTTATCCCAATAAATGAGCTTTTTATAGTATCGCCATGAGGATGCATCGCTTTGTAGAAAAACGCTTGCTCTTTCTAATGATACCAACATCGTTTCTGTAGCTTCCATTATTTGGGAGAAAAATGGTCTGCAAGCAGAACAGTATAAACCATTGTATTTTCATGCATTTTTGAATCCGTTTTTCGAAAAAGCGACAAACTTAAAATTTATGATTTTGGTATCTTTAGAAAGAGAAAACGTTTTTCTACAAAGCGATGCATCATCAATGTCATACAAAAACTATAACTATCTCATTTTTGCAAAATACCGACGTCACATTTATCCCATTGAAAATAGCTATTTAAAAAATTATAGTGACTATTGGTTTCCATCCCCCGTCTTGTGTCCCCTTAAACAACTCATTTCGGCTGTAACAGAAAATTTACTTCTGCAACGTTTTGATTAAAAGTTAAAATATAGTCACGAATTGAAATATGAATGCGGTGGATTGTTTCAAGGTAAGTATTACTTGCATTGAGTAAATTTTTAAATTAAATTTAAAAACTATAGCAATTACCTAACTCTCTAAAAAATCTGCAATAGAGGCATATATAGCATGCTTGCATAAAAATAATCTTGTAGTAAGTAAATGAATTCTATAAAGTTTATCCACATTCCCCCCTAACTCTTATATACTCTTATACTACTGATTTGCCAGATAGACAGATAGATAAATGTAGCAATTGAAATGAGGGGGTTACATGAATGGGTGATGGACAAGGGGTCTGGAGGTTTGGACAATAATTATTATTCTCTGGGCTTGGTTTTGGTGGAATTTCTGGGCTTCTGATTCGGGAAGATATCTGGGCTACAAAAATGATGGGGGATATGATTTTGGGACAGGTTGAGTGGATAAGCAATTGAATTATCCTTACCGTTAAGATGGGGAACTAGTACAATGGACCGGACAGGCAGAGGTAATGACGGTAAGTGGGCTCGCCAACCGGAAGGGGTTGAGGCTGGCACTCAATCGGATCGGGGTCGGATTTGGTGCTTGGAAGGCACCAAGATGGGGATAAAATAATTATCTTCTTACTGGACACGGAAAACTGAGAAGGCTATTTTTTATTTTGAGTCCTTTCACTTTCACTTCCAAACTTTGTTAAATAGCTAGTTAACTAACGAGCTGAATCTAATTAACGGTTGGAGACCAAAATTACACTTGACAAGGTTTCTTATTTTTTCTACAAAAAAAAACGCTCTCGACCGACTGACTGACTGACTCAAAAGTGACGATCCGTCGGCAGCAAGCTCGGTGTGGATTGTGTGGAGGCGGAGGAAAATAGTATGGGATGGGAACAACTAGGCAAATGGCATTTTTGCATTTCATGGGGGGCATCCGGGGAAAAAAATCTGAAGGATTTTTTTTATAAAAAAGGGTTATGAATAGTAGGGGAGACAGGGACAGTTTGCAATCTGGTGCTCCGGGCTTTGGCATATGAAGCAGAGTTTCCTTCCATCTCGTGTGTAGATTTCCGATTTAGGTAAAATTAACGGACATTGACGCTCCTGGTGGTCGGGGGATTTGCAAATTAGGCACTTGCATTGAATTTTGGGGGGAATAATTTCGGCAAAGTTGATTTCCATGAGAGAAGGAGGCACAGATCGTTTGCGAGGATTTATAGAAAGTCCGCGAGATGAACCCGGCTGTGGTATTCGGCCAATGATAGAGTTCAGGGCAATACGTAGCTGGTCCACCTTGAGAGGCTGGGGAGTTGTATGTGGGGCTGGAAGGTTTGAGACTGGGGCGGTTACATGATGGGATGCATTCGGTCCTTCCAAAATCCGTTTAAGTTCGACGGACGGGAAGTTGAGATTCTGGGCAACATCAGAGAAATCCAAATTCATGAATTCCGTAAATGGAATAACTTGCCGATGGTGAGGGTTACGGGCTACTCGTTCAATTGCCTCTTCTTGACGAGGAGGACGGGGTTGAACCGCGGGTGGAGGAGGAGGATGGAGTTCCCAAGGGTCACGTTGGATGACCTGAATTTCTTGTGGGGGAAGTGGAATTGGCGCGTTTCGTGCGTCGCGTTGGCGTGCGGCCCATTCACGGAGCATTGGGACTTCCTCTTCTAAAAGTGCACGCTCCTCCTCCTCAATGAGCTCCATATCCGATTCATTTCCGGAGTCCATCTGAAAGGAAAGTTGTAGGTTAGTAGCGGTCAGGGAGGGGTAATAAAGTCTTAAGTTTCGGGAGTTGGCAATAAAAGTGTTATCTTTTTGTCTTCGGGAATGTCTTAGGTCGGTAACTTCGAAAGAGATAGGACTGGTCTGTCGTAATATTTTGTAGATACCTCGCCATTTGGGTTGAAACTTTTGGACTTTACCGGGTGTGGTTTCTAACTTTGCATGGACTACCAGGTCGCCGGGGTGAAACGTTTTATATGGATGTTTCGAATTATATACTTGTGCTTGTTTGGATTGAAAGTCTTGCGTGTTCGAAATTGCCTTCTGCGTAGCATGCTGTGCTGCCTTTGACCTAGTAACAGGGGTGTTTGGAACCATGGATAGGGATGTAGTTGGAAATCGATTGTCAACAGGGAGGCGTGGATCTCGTCCATGGACAAGGAAATAAGGGGAAAACTGTGTGACTGTGAAATAGTGACTGAATGAATAGACGTGTTATGGGCAAAAACGGCTGGTTGAAGCTGGACTTCCCAGTCACCACTGTGATCGTGGAGGAGTTTGGCCAGGGTTCGTTTAATGGTGTCGTTGTTTTTCTCACAGAGACCGTTCACGTTGGGGGAGTATCGAGGGGTGAATTGAAGCCGAATATTATTTTTTGAGCAAAAATCTTTGAACTCATGGGATTCAAACTGGGAACCTTGATCTGCTAAAACTGTTTTTGGGATACCGTGGCGAAACAAAATATACTTTGTAATACTTTGTATGGCATGGGAAACGGTAGCTCTTGGAATAGGTACGGCTTCTACAAAACGGGTTAAGTGGTCCGAACTAGTTAAAACATAGCATTTACCAGAGTGGGAACGTGGAAACGGTCCGATGAAGTCAATAGCAATTTTTTCAAACGGGTGTTCTGGGGGTGCAGCAGGGCACAGAGGAGCCGACGGGAGATGGTTCCGACGGTGAAATAATTGGCAGGTTTGGCAACGCTCAATGTACTGTCGCGTATATTGATACATAGAAGGCCACCAAAAGCGTGATCTTACTCTGGACCACGTTTTAAACAGACCAAAATGGCCTCCTGTGGGATCGTTGTGAATGGATTCAAGGACTTTTTCTCTTAACGAAGAGGGTACGCAAAGGGTCCAAAGAGGGAGGTCGAATTCAGAAGTGGCTTCGTACAAGAGATCATCAAAAATTGTGTAGTCAGGGTGAAATGTGGAGGTTTGTGGGCTTTCAATCAGGGATTTAATAATTGGGAGAAATTTTGGGTCATGTCTTTGTGCCGTTTTGATTTCCGGGAACTCATCGGTGGCTCGTGCAGTGGAAATATTAAAAAGCAAATAATCCGTTAGGCTTGGGCTATCATCTGGGACGGGGTTACGAGAAAACGCGTCGGCCTGACCATGTGATTTTCCGCTATTGTATTTTACGGTAAAGTTATATGGTTGTAAGGACAGTGCCCATCGAGCAAGTCTACCGTTTGGATTTTTTAGGTTAAGAAGGTGACAAAGTGAACAATGGTCTGTAATAACCGTGAAATGCTGACCGTAAAGGTATAGGCGGAATTTCTGGATGGCATAAACTACGCCAAGACACTCTAATTCAGTAATAGCGTAATTTTTCTCACGTATTCAAAGTGCGGGAGGCGTAGGCGACTGGACGACGGGATTGGGTATTAGGATCAATCTGCATGAGTACTGCACCAAGTCCTATTTTACAAGCGTCTGTGTGCACTTCAGTTGGAAGGGAGGGGTTGAAATGTGCAAGGATTGGAGGGTTGGATAGGAGGTCTTTAAGGGCTTCAAATGATTTCGCTTCTGCATCATCCCAAACATATTTTATATCTTTTTTGGTGAGTTGAATCAATGGATATGCAATTTTTGAAAAGTTAGGAACAAAGCGGCGATAGAAGGAGCACAGTGATAAGAAAGATTTTACGGATTTTGGTTTTTGGGGGACAGGGAATTCCTGGACTGCTTTTATCTTATCTGGATTCACTTCTATACCGCTTTCGCTAATAATGTGGCCAAGAAAACTTCTTTTGAGCAAAAAGGCATTTGGATGGCTTTAGGGTTAGATGGGCGGATTCTAAGGCTTGAAGGACCTGTTCTAGGGTTTGGTTATGCTCTTCAAAAGTCCTCCCTAGAACAAGGATATCATTAAGGTACACTAATACCATGGACCACTTTAAGTGAGCCAGGACTGAGTCCATCAGGCGTTGGAATGTAGATGGGGCATTAGAAAGACCAAACGGTAAACGTGTGAATTCAAAAGAACCATCGGGAGTCACGAAAGCTGTTTTTTCTTGGGATGTGGGGTGCATTGGGACTTGGTAATAGCCAGACATAAGGTCCAAAATGGACGCAAATCTAATTCCAGCTAAACGATCTAATGCATCGTCCATTCTGGGGAGTGGGTAAACATCTGGTTTGGTTATTTTATTCAATCGGCGATAATCAACACAAAATCGCCAGCTACCATCTGGTTTTTTAACTAGAACGACTGGTGATGCAAAGGGGGAATTTGAGGGAACAACAACACCGAGGTCGAGTAATTTCTGGACTTCATTTCTCAGTTCCTCTCTTTCATGGTGAGAAACGCGGTATGGTGTTTGTCGAACAGGGGCATTGTCGCTTGTATCAATAGTGTGATTAACCATTGGGGTACAACCTAGTTCTTCAGGTTGAAATGCGAATACATGGCGATATTTGGAAAGTAGTAGTTTCAGTTCAACAATCTGTTGTTGGGATAAGTGGTCGGGAAATTCAAGGGAATCTATAGCAGGGTTAATATTTATTTCGTTATGGGATTGGACTGTGTTAATTTGAAGTGAGGATGGGGTGCTTATTCTGGGATTATCTAGTGGTACATAAGACGTTAGGGTTTCAACAGAAGCAATTGTAAGCCTTGGGGGTATTTTAATGGGAGAATTGCTTGTATTTGTAATATATGTAAAGGTGCAGTTTCCTTTGAGGGGCGAAATACTATGAGGTATTGCGATATTGTAATTACTAATAAGTTCTGGGACTGGATGGATGACTACATCTTGGTCTGCCATGTTTACAGTTGTGATGGGGACCCTTTTGGAACTGTTAGGAGGTATAATTACGTGTTGCGGTGTACATGCTGTGGCTTCGGATTTGTTGGGAGTTACGAGTGTTCCGGGCCTTGCGGGGCGTAAGGTGAGTGTTCGAGCTTTGGGGTCTACCATAAAAGGGGACGACTTCAGGAAATCCAATCCCAAAAGTATGGGATGTCTAGATTGAGGGAGAATATAGAATCGCCACAGAAATTTTTGAGGGTGTGAACCAACTCTAAAGAATGCTTCAATATACTCGGACACAACTTGTTGTTTTTCGGTTTCCGTGGCTAAAGTTACATGAAGTGGAGGAATAATTTTTCTCTTATGAATGCAGTCTTGGGGAATTTCTTGTAGCATTAGCGGGGACATAGTGGATACATTTGCACCGGGGTCGATTGTGCAAATTGTTGGGAAAGTGGCAAAGAATAGTGATTCTTGTATGAGTTTAGTAGGTTGCGATTTTCGAAATTGACAGGCATATTGAGCTCCGCCAGAAGAAGTAGTTTAAGCCGTATCGGATGTTTCGGAAGGTGCATACTGTGTAGGCGGGTCTACACTTGTGGACTGGGGATTCTGGGCTTCTGGGGAAGGTTCTGGGCTACTTTGGAAGGTTTGAGGAAGGGGTGCTGGGTGTGTTGCAAGGGCATGGGATGTACTATCACATAACTGGGCCTGTTGATCCCGCTTCAACAGGCCAATTAGTTTTCCGATGGATTAAAGTTTTGGGCAGGCAAAGGATTTCTAGGTGGGAAAGATGGACGGGCTGCAAAGGGTGTTCTGGGTTGGAAAGAAGAACGTGGTTGAAACGGTGGTCGGGTGTTTGTACCTGGGCTTTGGGGCTGGTTCATCCTAGGGACAGTGGCATTATATAAATGTAGTTTTCGAGTATAGCATTCAGGGGCATTATGTCCCTCTTTGTTACAGTATTGGCATATGGGGATCGGGATGCCAAGGGATTTCTTTCTTGAGAAACATTCGTCGACGGTGTGGTTAGGTTTGTTGCAGTAGGTGCAAAGTTTTCTGGGAGATGGTGCTTGTGTCAGCGGAGCTTGGGAAAAGTCTACTTGTGTCTGACTAGTACGTTGGGTGGTTATTGGAGGGCGAAAAGGGTTTGTGGTTTCGTGCTCAGGTTTTGGGACTAATTCGACATACGCTCGCAGTCGTTGTAGTAGTTGTGTCGGGGTTGTGTTTTCGGGATCTACACTTAATGTCATTTGTGTGTTCAGGGGAGATGGGAGTCCTGCAATTAATTTTCGAATTTTCTTACCATTTGGCATATGTGGGTTAATTTGGGACAGGGCTTCTAATTTTTTCATCACATATTCTTGAGGGTCGGACGTCATATTAAATTTAATTTGGGAGCACTTTATTAAGTAGCGAAAGCTACTTATTAAGATGGCAAAACCTGTCCGTCCGTCCGTCCGTCCGTCTGTCCGTCCGTCTGTCTGTCTGTCCGTGCGATATCTCCGTAACAGTTTAACCGATTTCAACGAAACTTGGCATAAACATGTGTCACGTTAATGCTCCGCTGTGGCCAAAATTTCAGGTCAATAGGTCAAAGGGGTCAAACGTTATGAGGTCATAAGTCACATTACCTCTCTCAGTACTATAACAAAGTTAGGATACTACGTATTACGCTTTAAATATAAGATTAGCATGAAACTATTAGTTTAATTTTTTGAAATTACCGACGTCGTTTGTTGGTCAAGAATACTACATTTTACGTTCTAATTTTATTGATGGCATGAAACTTTTAGTTTAATTTTTTGAAATTACCGACGTCTTTCGTTGGTCAAGAATAAAACATTTTACGTTCTAATTTTATTGATGGCATGAAACTTTTAATTTAATTTTTTGAAATTACCGAAGTTGTTCGTTGGTCAAGAATACTACATTTTACGTTCTAATTTTATTGATGGCATGAAACTATTAGTTTAATTTTTTTAAATTACCAACGTCTTTCGTTGGTCAAGAAGACTACATTTTACGATTTAATTTTATGTCTGGCACGAAACTATTTCTTCAACTTTTTTGAATTACTGGTGTCTTTTGTTGGTCAAACGTACTATATTTTACGATTTAATTTTATGTCTGGCACGGAACTTTTGCTTCAACTTTTTTGAATTACCAATCTTCTGTTTTCATAAATAGTACATTTTACGTTCTAATTTTATATGTCTGGCTCGAAACTATTGTTTCGACTTTCGCTACTTTGCTACATGTAGGCATGTTGCCTGCTTTATTTTAGCTTGAGATCGAAAAGTCTCTGCACCAAAATTTGCAACTAATTCGCGTTTAATAAGGGAAAAGCGGTCATCGTCACTCTCGGATGGGGACAAGGGTGACAAGAATTCTAATTGTCTGCTAGAAAACCAGGACTGCACTGGACCACTTATTACTCTATCAATGTTATTCCATGCCCATCTGGTGTCTAGATTGTTTGCTCGTAGGTCGGCTTCAAATTAAAAAAAAACATTCTTCGGCTGGAATTGAACCGTCATAAATTCGGAAGCTTTGAATGATTTGGCTTAAAGGTGGAGCATATGGAGGGAACATGAATGGTATGTTGGGCGTGTTACCAAAGGGGTTAAACCGGGCTGTATTTAGGGTGGCAGTGCACTGGTTAGGGGTCAGACTAGGAAGATTGGTTGCAGAAGGGGACTGATTTCTCGAAATGTTGGCTTCACTAAGCTGGTGGGCCAACATTTCTGTGTCGGGACTCCCTTCTCGCTTTCGGGTGCGTTTAGCAGCTAAACGGGTTCTGGGGGGCATTTTGTGGATGTGGGGAATGACAAAATATTATGATAATGTGGGGAAAGATATGTGGGGGGAATTTAGTTTAGTTGGTTGGCTTAGCAAAAAATTACAGTGGAGGTTGGTTGTTTTTGTTTTTAGTGAGGATTTTAAAATGGCAATTAAATTGATTAGATTGTGATAGTGTAGGCAGTTAAAGGGTAGAGTAAAAGTTTATCTTTTGGGGATTAGTGCCGGATGTGGTGGTAGGGTGTTTGGAATTGGGAAAAACAAAATGGTTGGGAAAGTGTGTAATTTTATAATTTATTAAATGGTGGCTGGGGCGTGAATACGTTTGATGGGGAATGATGATGACAGTACTAGTTGGCCTTGAATTGAATGTGGGTTAGGGAAATAAAGGGATTTTTTTTGGTGGATGTGTGCTTTCGTGATTTAAGGGGATGTAGGTGAATTGGAATGAACGGATGTTGATGGTGGTGGTGGTGCGTTGGAGTAAAATGAGAAATTATGATGAGGGGAAAAATTAAACTCGCTTTGACAGGTCAAGGTACCGGGCAGCGTCTACACACCGAACCCAGCCCTTCAAACCGGCATCTTGAAATGAGGGGGTTACATGAATGGGTGATGGACAAGGGGTGTCAGAAAATGACGCTTCATTGTGTGTATTTTATGGAAACAAAGGAATAGGCTGAGTCAGTCTGTTGACTGCAAGGTGCAACTTGGCGGCAAGCTGTCTCGTTGCATGCCAGCTATTCCTACTCTACGTATAAAATGTAAACTTTTGGCCGTTGGCCTTTTCATTCTTGTAGTTGTCGCATCCGTCTGTGAGCGGTGAATATTCTTGTCTTTTTCTCTGGGTAAAAAAAAATAGTTGTTAGTTCTCTGCCTGCGAGCAGTTCACTTTTTAAGAAGTAGAAATAGTCGTGACCGTGGTCAAGGAGAATTGTTACGCTAATCCCTTGACACGAGATAATTTGTGAAAACTTTAATGGGAATAAAGTATAAATTGTTAGAGAAAGCAATAATAATTTTGTGTAGCTCGCTAATTCATTTATTTCCGAAAGATCTAAGTTTTTGAATAGGAAATTAGTCAGTTTTAGTGGAGCATAATTAATCACTGTGGAGTAGCCACGTTAACCGTCAGTCCTGTGATACGAGCAGAGAGAATCTTTAAAATACGCAGTCAGATAAGCTAGGCCAAGCACTAGTAGTTAGTAAAAGGCCAAATCTTCACATGTGGTGAACCACAGCCAGGATTGTCGGACAATATAAAGTGATTAGTGATTTTTTTAGTTTATGGGACAGAACCGAAAGCAAGCAGCAGCGATGGATGCAGCTAGAAAGAGGTCTGAAGGGGCACAGCGGCAACTGGAAAGGGAATTTATCCAGTTAGAAGCCCTAACTACTGCGAATCCGGTGGATAAGGAGGCAGTTACTTTGCAGCTTCAAGTGGTGGATGGGGAGATAACCCGCTTCGAGGGAATCCAGTCAAAATACATCGATGCTCTACTGGCAGCGGATGTAGACGCATTGTTCCAAGCGGAGGAAGTTGTCAGTTTGGATTTCCGAAAGAGGAGGTTGGCGTTGGGTGTTAAAGAAAACAATAATAATTTTGTGTAGCTCGCTAATTCATTTATTTCCGAAAGATCTAAGTTTTTGAATAGGAAATTAGTCAGTTTTAGTGGAGCATAATTAATCACTGTGGAGTAGCCACGTTAACCGTCAGTCCTGTGATACGAGCAGAGAGAATCTTTAAAATACGCAGTCAGATAAGCTAGGCCAAGCACTAGTATTTAGTAAAAGGCCAAATCTTCACAAGGGGTCTGGAGGTTTGGACAATAATTATTATTCTCTGGGCTTGGTTTTGGTGGAATTTCTGGGCTTCTGATTGGGGAAGATATCTGGGCTACAAAAATGATGGGGAATATGATTTTGGGACAGGTTGAGTGGATAAGCAATTGAATTATCCTTACCGTTAAGATGGGGAACTAGTACAATGGACCGGACAGGCAGAGGTAATGACGGTAAGTGGGCTCGCTAACCGGAAGGGGTTGAGGCTGGCACTCAATCGGATCGGGGTCTGATTTGGTGCTTGGAAGGCACCAAGATGGGGATAAAATAATTATCTTCTTACTGGACACGGAAAACTGAGAAGGCTATTTTTTATTTTCAGTCTTTTCACTTTCACTTCCAAACTTTGTTAAATAGCTAGTTAACTAACGAGCTGAATCTAATTAACGGTTGGAGACCAAAATTACACTTGACAAGGTTTCTTATTTTTTCTACCAAAAAAAACTCTCTCGACCGACTGACTGACTGACTCAAAAGTGACGATCCGTCGGCGGCAAGCTCGGTGTGGATTGTGTGGAGGCGGAGGAAAATAGTATGGGATGGGAACAACTAGGCAAATGGCATTTTTGTATTTCACAATATTCAAACACCAACATTTAACTCTTTAAAGTATGGTTACTATTATTTAAAATATAATGTTATATTGTGCGCTAAATAAGCTACTTCTGCAGCAGTGACAAGATAACAACAGCACAAATCCAGATTGTCAAAAATAATTAGCTGCGTTTCCAACTTGAAATAATAGTTTCCCGGGGACATGTATATTCGAATAGGAACAATTGTCTTCAAATACATTTTAAACATTCTGATCATTTTAGAGCGTTCTATGGCTTGAATATTGCGCAAGTTTGCAGATAAGTTTTTAGTCCAAAGCGCTTGAAACCTTTTGCTAGTTGAATAAATTTGCTTGACAAAGTAAAAGCAAGGAAATAGCATTGACCACCCTAAAAGCGATCCATTCAGAAATATCAGGTTTATAAACCAATCCATTGTACTGTAATTCCGTAAGAGGGTGTACGTGCAAATTACAAATTCCAGAATGATCAAGTCCCCCGGCGAAACAAACTTTTTTCAAATGTTGTTGTAAATCGATGTTGCCAGCTGGATTTCTCTGTACATGTAGACGATTTCATGCATTTTCGCTACAATCTGCGATCTTTGTGTAATTCTCTGCAGGGAAACTAAATTGCAATAGAAGAATGTACAAATCATCGCAACAATAATTATTTAAATAATTGATTGGTATCAACGAGTGCGTAAAGGAAAATATAAACTTTATTCCGACGTTTCGATTTGTTTTCACAAATCCTCTTTAGGGAATATAGCGAATAATGAGATGGCTAGCGAACAAGCAATTACATTCTAAAGTTTAAAACGATAAATAGCAGACAGTAAAGGTGTCCAAAACTTGGGTAAGTAGTCACGGCAACGTTCTTTCTTCCGGTTCATAAGGGTGATGCCATTAGCCATTGCATTTCGAATAGCGATTGAATCCTTTGTTTCACGAAGAAACTTGTCATTCTCGTGGGCAAGAATATCCACACTGTCCCAAAAAATGTAGTGTTCTTGTGGATCATCCTTGTTACTCCATACATGTTCTGATATGGCTGATTGCAGAATGTCACCATTCTTGCAATGTCTTTTGTGTTCCTTCATCCGCTCCGATAGATCCCTGCCAGTTTGTCCAATGTAACGGTATCCACACGAACATTTCACCTGATAAACTCCCGACTTAGTAGATGGTGGTTTATCCTTGTGCATTGTAAGTATGTCTGACATCCTCGTAAATGGCATTTAACCAATGGAGTTGCCAAGATTTCGGGAGATTAGTCGTGCAATTGATTCCGTCAAGCCCTTGATATAAGGTAAGATAATCCTGGGTAGTTCTTCCGGAGGATCAACTATGGGTTTCCCAAACGTCCGTACTATGCGCCGAATAGTTTGACACGCCCATTGGAGCGGGTAACCATTTTTGTACACAAGGACATGTGACGGAGTTCATTTCGAAGTTTTTGTCCTTTAAGTAACCGCTGAACAAGGGTGTTAACTACCGTAACTTTGTGTGCCGAAGGGTGGATAGAGTCCCAGTCCAAGTATTTATCCGTGTGCGTGGCTTTGCGGTAAATCTCAAAATCAAAACAACCGTCAGCCTCACGTTGAATCAAAACATCCATAAATGGAATGACCAAATTTTCTTCAACTTCGTGAGTAAATTGAAAACTTTCATGGAATGAGTTCAATTGTCTCTCAACGTTTGCAATTTGGCGTGGTCGAAGAGCAGCAATTATGTCATCAACATGGCGGCCGTAGAACTTGACATGCGGATTATTGTCAATAATGAGGGACTCAGTCTCAGTCAGACTCTGAGTTTTTCCATGGATATCTTTACTGTCTGTTATTTATCGTTTTAAATTTTAGAATGTACATGCTTGTTCGTTAGCCATCTCATTATTCGCTATATTCCCTGAAGAGGATTTGTGAAAACGAATCGAAACGTCGGAATAAAGTTTATATTTTCCTTTACGCACTCGTTGATACACATCAATTATTAAAATAATTATGCAGACCGAGTGTAAAAGTCCGTACCTTAATCACAACAATGTCCAAACCCAGTGCAGCAAAATCGGTATAAACTCCCCAGCAAATAAAGTGAAATACGGTGATCAAACTTGTTTGAAAATGTTTAGCCCAAATTGAAGATTTTCGTCCAGGAAGTTTTTTCCAGGAAACATTTTTTGAACTGTTTGATAAGCCAAAGGTGGTAATATGCTCCAAGGTCTTAAGGAAATTCATCAACTGAAGCCAAAACTAAGTCCAAGAATATAGTAGCTTAGTCGGGTTAATTGATACGGCAGCCGAGCAACTTTACTTGTTTTCCAGAATACAACTACGAGGGTAATTAAATTTGTAAAAGTATTACTAAGACTATCAAAATTTTATAACTAAAACGGCTTACCTTCCTCGGAATACGGCAAAACGTATTTTTCTTGTGAGTAGATCATTAACGTAACCTATAAATAAGCAACCATGTCAAACCAGTGTAACGCGGATTCCAGCAAAGACGTTTTCAGAAAAAGCTCCGAATGCCCCCCGTTGGTATGCCCCGAACAACGTTGCCAAAAATACTATACAAAAGTAGTCCAGGCCAGGTTGGTACTAATTCGTAAAAGTAATAAGCGCAAAATCGTAATTGCAAATTTATTCATTTCATGGTCATTTTATACGTACGTATGGGGTATTTAAAGATTTACGTTACTAGGGCCTTACTTCAATTGATGTGGGTACCCTTTGTAAAATTCATTGCCAGGATTATGGGATTTTCAACCGAGTCGTCATTGAACTATTGGAAACAAAGATATGATCGTCATAAATCCTTTGACTTTCTAATGTAGGAGAACTACGATAGAAAACTGGAAAAAATATCCTATAATAATATCCGATTTGTTTAGGGTCATTGTTTGCGCAGTAGGAGATAAGATCATATGAGAATATGTGGGAAAGTGAAATGCAAAAGGTGACATGCCTACCAATCATGGATTCTGTGAGTGGGAGGAAGAGAAAACGAAAAGCACTCTGACCTTGAGGCTTGCAAGGGACTATGCACTAAGCATTCTTTTCGATAATTTTGTAGTGGAATACGGAACTGCAATGATGAGGCAACCCCTTATATTCGGGAAAAACTATCGGATGTTTTGTATATCAATGATAACATGAGTTGCAGGGACACGTTTTTTCTCTTGTCGTACTTACCAGAAGAAAGAATGGTGACACGAAGAGAATCCGCAACACTTGAGGGTGGGGATCATGGCAAGGCGTACGATTTTCTTCTTGAGAACAGGAATCAGGCCATTAAATTAGGCTTGCCATCTTATTCGGCACCCACATCGTAAAGATGCTCCCTGGTTTCCTTTAAAACCTGTTTTTCTTCAGTACTTATTTCTATGTAAAATTTTGGTCGTTGTTTTTAGCTCCGACAATCCGCAGCAAAGCGACTTGATATAATACAAAGAGCTAGATCACATTCGCAGCATAAGCTGGGGAAGGAGGTCCACAAAACTAGAAAATATATTAAATCGTTAGGAATATTAAGGCAAAGACAAAAGGCAGGTTTACTCTCGCTAGAAAAAACCCATGTTTTTATTGAGTGCTTCAACAACGAATTAGGTTCAACTTTCAAAAAAAGTAACAAAGAAGCGTTTCCAAGCGTTTTGTGAAACATAAAAAGGCGCATGCCAGTTTCTAAAATTCAAGAAGAGCTTTAGGAAGATCCAGTCGTTCCAGGACCTTCTATAAGGCTTGCAATAAAATCCCAAATATTGGCTTTGCGCAAACCCTTTCAGTCCTTTTATGAAGCAATTTTCAAATTAATAACTGGAGTAAAGGAGCTTCAAAATTTGTATGCAGCAGTTCAGCGTCAATTAAAGTGTCAAAATAAACTGGATTTTGAAGATGCAATGCATGACTTTTACCAGTCAATGGAGGATGACTAAAATTTTATTGTTTATGGCAAATTATGAATTTCATTCATGACCGTGTGCAGGAATATCTACTTAACTCTGGGACAGATTATCTCTAAACGATTTATTAATTAATCATAATAAATGATAAGATTATATGATTTCATATAATTTGAATCGCCAAACTCAAAACACTTATTACTAGGGAACACCCGTACTTGAAAATGGTTATACTTATTAACACTTGCAACTTACGAAAAATCCTGAAGTTGTTAACAAACTGACACGATGATGATTATCAGCAATAAATAATTTCTAGGTCTAATTAAAATATGCTCGCACTGAAAAAATGGCGAACATCAGAAATATGGAATGCTTAATTCTAGGGAATACCTTTACTAGATAGTAATTTCTTTGTTTACTGGAAGCTTCAGTATACCGATCCATCAACATCATCATCCAATTACAATATACGGAGCTTCTGTTCACAAAAAAATAAAACCTAATCATCAAATTCCATGTTTGTTTATGTTTGTTCCATGTTTGCAAGCTTGAAATTAAAAATGCGTAATGTCTCACCTAGGCTATCTTACATTGAGTCTTCTCTTGAGAGCAGTTGGTTTTCCTGGACGGACATTAATAGCAACTGATTCTTCTTCCGGGCTTTTCCATGCACGGATAGAAGATTTTTGAATCTTTGTTTCTAATTCTTTCCACTGTGTCATCATCCTTTCCTCTCCCCTCTTCGTCTTCTATATAACCAGTTTTTGTAATTACCTGTTCCTTTTTGCACTGAAACTTGCTGTTTGTTTGCATGTTGTTTTTAAACCCATCATGTTCGTTCTTATTGGAAGTCATCTCCATCGTTGGAGGAGCCGAAGGAAAAGGCCGAATTTGGGCTGGAACTGTGGATCTCCGGGTAAATCTTGAACCCCGTAGGTAGTCATACTTGAAGGACGGATTTTTCACAGTTGCAGGTTTTGGTGGAATCCAACTGGTGCTGGGTTGCAACTGAGAATGCCGGGTGTTTGTTGAACCTAAGGAAAAGTCTAGGTTCAAATCCGGGTTTGCCCCGAGCTTTTCTTCTGTTGAAATCCTCAGGGTGTTGGGTTGAAATTGAGAGCGCTCAAGCAAGGTTGTGCCCCGCGGTAAGTCAAACTTTGAAGCAGAGTATCCTTCACTCACAAGAACGGCTGGTGCTGGGCCGTTATACAGAACGTCCAGTCATAGTTGAGTCCCGGCGGAAATCATACTTCACCTCAGAGTTTGCCACAGACGCGGACTCTGCTGTTTGGCTGCTGATGTTAGGCTGGAGTTGGTAATGCCCAGCAGAATCTAAACCCGGAGAAAAGTAAAATGTCATTTCAGATTTTATGCTAGGTGGAGGCTGTTGAGGGAAAAATTTTTGTAAGGCTGTGTGAATGTGAGGTGTATTATCATGGAGGTTGCCTATAGTAGAGGGTTGCTGATCTTCTGTTGGCACACTGGTAGTTTGTCTAACCATGCATTGTTATACACCGCTTGGAAATTCCAGATTTCGTAACGTGTACAGGTTATTGGATCCGATGCTGATGCGGTCAGTATCCGTGTTTGTTTGACGAAGGATTGGCACAGGTTGGCTGGCATCATAATTTCGTTGAGTCTTTCCTTTCCAATTTCTGTCAAGCGTCCTGACTCCATCATAATAACTTTTTTTCCCACAATTTTCCCAGCTAGACAAACAATGTTTGTATCTTACAGTGCAATGCTAGACTAAGAAATATTTCTACTAACTTTAAAAGTATAGTTTATAACGATATAACGACTTTGTTGTTTACTACCAGCACTCTGGCATGTTGTGTGGATTGATTGAGCGACCTGCACAGAAGGTGACAATATTCTTTGCTGCGTTAGAATAAAAGCTGATTTTAGAGAGGATACGTGCCTGTAGACAAGCTTCATAAAAGGGACATAAATATTTTCATAGAGAGTAAGATACGACTTCTTCGATTTCTGTAAGAACTATGCTTACGTACAATCACAGTTATAAGTATTTTTGAGACCGATAGATTCTGTTGCTAGGTAGCAAGTCCAGAGAAACTTCGTAAATATTGGGGTTATAATAATCTCGGATAGAATTGTCAATATCACAAAATATATCTCTTGTGTCTACTAGCTTCTTTGAAAATGCAAGAGGTAAATCATCGCAATATTCTAAGTGGTGGTCACGAGTAACGAGTAGTTTGTATCCCCGTCATGATCAACATTGTATATATTAAAAGTAGCAGCCTCCGTCGGAGAAGAAATCTTATAATCCCCAGGCAAAGCCAATGCATCAATATCTCTGTTAACATCATGGTAGGAAACTTCTGGTTTCTTGCCAGACATATGCAGCTGCATAAACAACTGCATACATATGCTCATAGCGGCCACGGAATGAGGTAGGAAGAAAGGATGGTATCTGTTCCCACATAAAATTTAAGTTTTTGTGTATTTTGTGAGCGTTTGAGCATGTACAAATTGCTGGCTCATGATTAAAACAAGTTGTAATAGGCTTGTTGAAATAGGCTTGTTGAAATAGGCTTAAAATAATTTCTTGAGGTGCCGATTTTTTAGGAAACTTGGACACGCAATAGTTTTTGAGTTTGGCTTTTCCTCAGAAAGCTCATCCTCAGCAAGCTCACCTTAAAGCTAAGCGAGCCTCGTTCTTAGGTTCGCTTGTTTCATCCCATGTTCCCACTGCTTACCACATTCATATGACCCCGGCCTTTATAACAAAAATGTTTCCGTTCTTCAAGGAACGACCTCCAAAAATCTTCTGGAACCCAAGCTTTAACAGATACGCAATGATCTGTTCATCAGTCAACCCCTCAAGCTCATATTCCTAATACGTGTCACCCTGAAATAATTCCGGTTTATAAAAATGTCAAAAGGTCATATTTAAAAAAAATAAATGGCTAAATGGCAAAGTTGAATGCTTACCTACGGGCAAGAAGCCCCAATCTTTAAGCTGGTCAAGTTGGTCTGCCAGGTTGGCATGGTAGCTAACGTTTAATTCTCTGTGATGGCATTTGCATATCTTTGTTCTGAAAATAAAGTTCAAAGAGAAACCCATGCCAGCAAAATTAAATCTCATAAACGGCACGACAAATAAAGTACAACTCAATACAAGTACATACTTGCCTTACTCCATACAGTTCGGATAATTGTCTGCGGCAGACACTACCGACAGAAGTGCGTTTACATTGTCTCCCTGTACAAGATGCTATTGCTGGTTTCGGTTTCCTTCCTTCTTGGACATTTGTTGCTTTTTTAACGTTTGCTCTGTCTAACTTTATCTTTTCTAACCTTTTGCTAAAATTAAAAATAATTAAATGTCATTATAAAAAACGAACCTTTAGACTAGGGAATAACATATGGTCCAGGTGAAACCAGGTCCTTTGCTCCCGCTTTTCCGGTTATGGTGTACTTGGGTTGGGGCTTCGTGTCCTTTCGGGGGCGCCCTCGGAATCGGGTGGCTGGGACTTGTGGGTCTGGTTCAGAAATAACCTCTACTTTCATTGGAACATTGTTGTACAATACAACATACAACAACAACACAAATATACAATTTGCTTAATGTAAAATCAAAACTGCACAAAAATGAGTCAATAACATTCACCTTTACTGTTGCAGCAGTAGACTGTGGTTGGTGGTTCTTACGTGGTTTTGCTCTTCCACTTGGTACGATACGTACCGGGAGATCTTCCACTTCATCTTCGAGAACGGGGATATCTTAAAAAACAAATAAATTATACATATACTTTCAAAAAGAAAGCTAAAGGCACGGTTTATGTTTAAAAGTTTGCCCAAAAGATTAAGTAAAAAGGTGATTATAAATAAAATTCACCTTTTCCGCTGAAGCAACAGGCTGGGACTTCCGTAGTCTTTTTCTTCCACGTGGACCACGTTGAGCCGAGGGATTCTCCAACTCTTGTTCTTGGGGAATGGGCTTATCCTATAATAACAAATAAACATGCCAATTGAAATAAAATAAGAGCCCTTTTAACTCTTACATTGACTGCCCTACTAAAACGGAAATGTATGAATTAATTTACATCGTACCTTGGCAAGAGAAGACTTTTTCATTTTTCGAGCGACCACGAGTGCTAAGTGGGACTGTAGGATCCTCATTTTCCTTTTCTGGAGCAGACTCCTTGTCTGGAGGGGTTGGTTTACCTCTTGTTTTCTAGGTTTTAGCAACTTTACGGCCTGTCTGACTTTACGCGTAACCACCGTCAGTATTTTTACTAATCAAAGCGGGTTCATCACTTGTATGGGCTTTAGGACATTTTTGGGGACTTTTGCGGTGATGGTGTACTTCAGCGGGACATCCGAGATATGGTTCCCGGTCGCCACTACATTTCCCTTTTCGCCTTTAGAAAAATTCCTCCAATTTCCGTTTTTGCTGGCACGGCATGAGTAGCACCCGCTCTAACACGGCCCACCTTTCTGGATTTCTCAAAACCACTAAGAACTTTCCTTTCTAGAGCTGCTCTTTGCTTTTTTTGTCAAGAATCTTGGCTTTTCTGGTTTGTGCCTGTGAAAACTCCTGAAAACAAATGTCTCAGGCTATATTAAACTTCAGTAACGGACCAAAGGTGGTGTAGGGCATTTATGGGTGCAAGTCAGAAATGGCTACTCACTTTCCCGCTTAATATTCGTTCATATTGAAGGCATTTTCAATGCGGTTTCTATTTATAGTACACTAACACGTGTGGAAATGCTTAATATGCATTGAACATGCCACTATCTTTCAAACATTTGAATAATGTTAAGAAAATAGTCTCTTCTTGTCAATATAAGTGTTGAAAAAAATGTGCTGTGGTTTTTACGCAAACTATGCAACATAATTTCAGCCAAAATGGTATTGTTGATTTCATGCAAATATTACATGCAGATATCTATGCGATAAAGTAAACATAAAAATTGCGGGAAATCAACATTGTTAAGACCTATAACTTTTGCGCAAGTCCTGTACCGCAAAAACCACGAACCTGCAAAACGTTGTACGTCACTTTTTCGAAATTCCAATGAGGTATTATAAACAGTGCTTAAGGACCCATAAAATCAGCGATGGTTCAACGGAATTCCTGTCACGGTGGATTTTACGCAAGTTTTGTTGCGTGGTTCCTTGAGAACCCTTGCAGATTGGGACATTTACAGAGTTTTTACGGTTTCTAGTAAGTGGTACTGACTACATTTTCTAAAATTAGGAGCTGTTTGAGCACGGAGAAATTCAATACTTGTCAAATCTTTTGCAAGAAATGCATTTAATGGAAACCTTTATTCTTCTTCCAAAAATCCAGCAAGTATTCCGACCTTGGATAAAACATTTTATGGTTGTTGATGATCTCAAAGATTTTGGCAGGTAAAATGGTAATAGTGTAAATTACAATGTGTAATGGTAAAAATAAAACGATGAACTAAACTTTGCTACTTATGCTCTCAGTTTCCTTGTCTCCAAGGAACATTCAGAATATCCACCCAATATTGCAAATCGTTTGAGAGAAGTATAGCACTAGAATATACCGACGACGAAGTCGTCTACGGGCAAATGCAAGAAGAATTTATAAAAAAGTCATGTTTTTATAAATGTATTAACATTTGAATCGAAATTTGTGTTGCACTTGAAATTTAGCATTACTTTTGTTTCTAAAATACTGAAGTGTGAGGCTCTACATCATTATATTTAAGCATTATTCCTACAATACAAATTGAATATTGTTGCATAAAATGTAGTTCTAGTATTGTGAATAAGGACCATCTTTATATAATAATTCTATGTATTATTTACGCATTGTGTAAAAATGTTTTGTTAAATGCTCCATAAGCCGTGGTCTAAAGAGCTCAAAATAAAATTGAATCTAATCGGTTGTAAGAATTCTAAGCACAATGAGTGCGGTTGTTTCCAAGAATATGTATAAAAATGGCTGTGCCAGTAATTGCTTCAATTGAAAGAATACTTACTGCATAATGTGTCAAATTAATCAGGATTTATCAGCTTAAATTTCGTTTATGTTAAAACTTATTTAGGGTAAAATAATCTCACTCTGCTGACGAATTAGTCAACTCATGATGTGGTTGATTGGTGGATGATTACAATTGATTTAAGAAGTAGTGTAGTATGTGGGCTAGTTATATTAATGAGCGGTAACGGGAAATTTTTGATGAGTTTGAGTCAAATTAATGGCGCGGTTCAGTGGTACTCTAAGCGAGTAGAAGAATTATTCAGTGTCTATGTTGATTGTTTTGCAATCAGTATTTACAACAGGGTACCGAATTTTATTTCTAAACTGTACTCATGGTAAAATGCGTAAAATTCAATTGTTAACATAAGTTGTTTAATTTATAAGAAGTTGTATGTTTCTATAAAAATGTTAATGTTTTTGCAAACTAGAACTATAGATATTTGTCGTACTATTTATATCGATATGCATATGATATTGACACGACTAAAATACGACGACACGTGGAGTCAATACAAAGTCAACTTTTACAGCTTTTGCAAAATTCTTATTTTGTTTCTCAATTTACATCGATTTGAATGCCAAGCACGTAATAATAAAATGTAAGGTTACAACAATTGTCTAGTAATTATATTTAAATGCTGGCCTGTCGCGAGTCTGTGTGCTTACATAATTTATAAAAGTTATTACGATAAAACAAGCTTATTAACTACTAGATATTATAATTCTTCCAGTGACCACAATACTACACCGTGACGTTTTTGTAAGGTTGCTCTCAAAATGTTATTCATGTTTTGATTTTTGTTGAACAATTGAATAGATTATTTTAAACAATTTGGTTTATGCGCATCAATGCAAAAAAACTATGGGAAATGAATGAATATACCAACAACTTTAACTTTGCTTAACTGTCAGAGAATAAGTTTAAAGTTAAAGGTTATTATCATGGCTTTACATTAGCGGACAGGTAAACCTGCTGGAATGAAAGTTTTTATGAATCTTTAATGCACTAACTCGAGCGTTTATACGCATATGTAAGGATTTTGTGGGAATAAGGGGAGCAAAAATTTAAATATTAAAAAGCTCTTGCCCGTTTATAGATGAACGTAACTTTGCGATATTATAGATACCAAAAGCGAAAAATATTTTGCGTAATATAGCAACTAACGATAAGGTCTCTTCGTCAACCAAGACAGAAAATATATAATTAGATAAGAGACGGTCATACATAATGTACGTGCTTTGGTTATATGCGTAATAGGTAGGCGTATCTCGTAAGTTTCTATAAACTCTAATATTTTATTTATTAATCATAGGCTGTCTCTCAACAGTTAATCAAAAGTTTTTCACATTTCTCTTCTTCTTGAAATATTCTGGTTAAATACGCAAGAGCTTAAATAATTTGTTGATAGTGATTTATTTATAATCAAATGGTCGTCTGCACTAGCCTGTACGTCTCCTTGGATTAGAGTTTTTCTTATCTATTCACTTTTTCCTAGTGTATACTAAAGCAAAAAAAACTATATTATTGAGAAACAAAAATTGACATCGTTTGGTTTGTATTTTTGTCGGGGTATGCACACATGTTCCTTATATGGCATTTATAGTATATGCTAGCTAATAATTTGTCTATACGGCTACTATGATAAAACGTAAACCCAAATCAGTTTTTTAAGTTTCCGGCACACTTATTGTAGTTTCCAAAAATATGGAATACCGTCGATATAATCAAACCGATAGTGTCTAATTCGGTAATAAATTAACATTTTTTGCTGTATGGACCCCAACTATTCAAACGTCATAATAAATGTTTGGTCTATCATATAAATATGTTGACAAGGTACACACGCGGAAAAAAATATTGATAAACGTTTCGGTTTAACATGCTTGATCAAAATAAAGTCAGTAGTTGCAACATCATTTAAGTTTTCGAATAACATGTCTTCCTCGGTTACACCATAACATAATTAACATAATAGAACTTTTGTCTAGCGGTTATATTCAATGGTAAGCTTGTTGCGAGACTATTTGCTTTGTATAACCTGTAAATGTCATCTAGGTGAAACAAGCTTATTATATAGTATATAATATATAAGCTTAATTTATATTAAAACTAAGTCAAGTGACTACAGTACTACACAGTGACCTTTTTAAAAGTTTGTTTTCTACATAATAACATAACAGAGGTATGGATGTTTATAATACTGTTCATATAATAACATATAACAGTTTTGTTTGTGTACATCAGTGTGGCAAAATACATGTACTTTTAACGAATGTAAAATATTTATTTAACTACGTTGTACATGCCTTACTTTCAATAAACTAATTTCATGCTTAACTGTCACCAAAAGAGCAAAAAGGGTTTTACAAATGCCAGAAAATTTACATGTTACGATTTTACGTTCATCCACAGATTGACAACTAGATGTATTTTGTATTAACAACTTTTCCATTTATTACCATGTGACGCACGACTATGTAAGCAGGTTTGTTAGGCTTTTAATAAATAAAATATTATGGAATGATACATTTAAATATTTACAAACTTTTCTACGCTTCATGAAAATAGATACTAAGCAATAGCATAATCGAGTTACGGTAAAAGTGCTGATGCTCCTGATAAGATAATGATTGTAGATAATAACGACAAGGTTTTTTGATAGCCATCAGAGCACACGTATATGTATTTAATTTGATATACCTATTTACGAAATGGCTGTAAATTATACACACGCTTTTCCCGTATATGTTCCGAGTGGGTGTGTGCTTGCGCGAAGCTAAAATTTTATTCAATAATTCAACACTTACCTTTATACTTGAGGTCACATTTCTCTCGTATTCTGAAAATTTTGGCAGAGCTGCAACTACAGGGGCTTATTCTCTTTGTCCGTAAATTTCCTTTGAGATAAAAAATGTCTGAGTTAGTTTGGAAGTCTTTGAAATTCGCCAATGGAATTCTTGCAACTCTACTAAACTATCCGTTTTTTATGAGTGTCAGCCTCAAAGAAAATAAATATACTGTAGTCAGCAAGAAAGGAAAGTTGATACCATTTTGCTTTTACGTTGTACTTTTGTTAGTGATTTTTCTAACATCAATTGTCGTAATTGTAAAAATAAGTGCATCTAACGAGCCTGAAAAATATGTTGCAATAATGATGTACCAACCAATGTTTGCGGTTGGAAGTGTGTTTCTGCTTGGACTAATACTAGCACTTTTTCCAAATAATGTGGACACCTTTGTGCTTCAATTTTTAAACAAATTGCTGGAGTTTCAGGAGCTTTTATTTCGTTCTAGCACCCATTTGGACGTGTCAAGAAAGAGCATCTGGAGCATGCTAAAAACTGGTACAATATTCACGTTATCAATTTTAATAAATATCGGATAGTCAAAACAGTTGCTGCTTAAAATATAAATATTTTTTTAAAAAATTATTTCAGAGCTCAGAAAATGGAAGCACTCCGAACCATATGATTCACTTGGCGTGTTAATATGCCTGTTTGCTGTTTCTATGGTAGTTGGAGGCATTCTGGACGGTCCAATTATAGCACTTTGCAATGTTGACCCTTTCTATGCCGCATCACTGCTTTATGGTATGGCGGCAAATTGCCATCCATACTGGAATATCGCATTTGTTTTAGTGCGGCTGGTTTTAATGTCGTGGACGTGTTTGGAAGCTCTTCGAATAGCCATTTTTGTGTTTGTCTCTTTAATTATATTTTCGTATATACATTATTCAGTGCTCATGCACATAAGCAAAATGTCTCTCAAGATAGAAGCTGTCCGTTGCTATCAAACATTACAGTGTATTAATCAGTCAGGATTATACGTGCTACGTAGTTTGCTTGGAGCATTTATGAGCACAGCTATGCTTTTGCTTGTGGTTGATAGTTGGATTGTGCTAACAGGATGGGATGTTTTGCCTTTTTATATGTATGCACCCATTTTGATAATTGTGCTTTGTGTGTTTTTTCTTACTTTGAAGATCCTGCCTGTCCTGACGAAATGTGATGAAACAAGTCTGCTTGTGTTAAGGGTGTGGCAGAAACAAGCTAATACTACAGCAGGTTCTGTGCGATATTGGAATAGAGTTGTTAGGGCACAACGTCCAGTGTCATTTTATTATGCGCAGTCAAAATTTGAAAACATTACAAGAGTCAACTATTTCTCAACATATGTAGAAAGTACGGTCAACTTAATTTTACTAACCAACGGTTAGTATAGCGCATAATCAGCTTCAATTATGATCTTGTGCGAAAATATTGTTGAAGTTTTGTAAAATGAATTTGCAACTTTGCAGCTCTATAGAGTAAACAAAATGCACGTTCAAAGGTAAAGTCATCTGTAAACACTACAAAAACAGTTTACCTTTTAATGCAGAGCTATTCACATCAACTATGCGGTATTTCTCTAACTAAAAATATTATATAATGAAAAAATAGGTTATTACTTTACGTTGATTACTTTGGTGTTTGGAGGTATGGTGGTATATAAATTGATCAAAGGTGGTACTTGTAATTTACATCCTCTTTAATATACAAGCTTTATATATATTTCGTGCATTCCAAGTTTCGCGCACTTTATGGTCATTATCATCATCACTATTATTATGATATATTCCGATGGTGACCATATATACATATTCCTATATATGTATAGGATATGTGTATTATGGATGCGAGGTGCTAACCGGCAATTATAAAATCCGAGAGATGCAATGATTTTTTCCAGAAAAAAGTGTGGTGCTTTCAAACTTTTTCTGCAGATTTTTATGTTCTTGCGCTTTGATGTGTTTAGGTCTAAATGAAAATCAGTATAAAACAAAGCAGATAAACTAATATGAAAATAATAATAAACGCTTGTATCACCGTTTGTTTTCATTAATCTTCAAATATAAAATTGTTTATATTTTGTTAATTTTGTATTTATGTAAAAAATATATAATACGCAAATAATAAGTGTCAAAACTTATTCGTAATTCTCATATTGTTGGTTCGTGTCCTCCTGATAATCCGTAGTCCAGAGGTCTTCAGTGTGGGCCCCATAAGCAGTACTTGGATGGACCTTGTGATATTGCCGATTGTTGTGTCGACAGTTGGAGACTCTGTGTCGACGGGGCAAACCAAAGGACGCCCCTTTCCACATTGCCTATCCGCTTTCTGAAGCGCTGCTTCAAGCCTTGGCCCAGTCTGTCGTCTTTCTGAAGCTCGATGTCGGCAGGAGACTCGTCAAGGGCAGAGCGGTTGTGGACGTGGTGGTAGTCGACCTGATATTGAGCACGGTACTCGCAATGGCTGTACAGATGGCGAGGTCGGTATCCCTGGTGAGAGCTGAAAGGACGGCTGACCCGGTACTGTTGGAGGTGATGGTGGTGATAGTCTATTATATACTGTTTTCTCACCAAATTAGCATGCTTGCAGGCAAATAATATAATGAGTAAAAGGACAGTTTACCGGTGATGCCATTTTGGACTTCATAAGATTCCGGAAAGATTTCTGTTTTCTCGAACCTAGGGATGTAGTAGTGTAGTATTAGTAAGAGCGAATGCTGTATAGTAGACAAAATCATTGCCTTGGTTAATTGCCATCTTATATGGTTTTAAAACATACGAGTTTCCCCGTTTACATATCTTTTAACCGGATGCAGATACAAACCCTACACGTAACTATGCCACTTTGTGCCATAGTTCAACAAAACTATTTTTTACTTGAAAATTACATAAAAATCCAGAAACAAGCAATATGTTTCTAGACTAAGCCCTTAAAATTCTCCATTATAAAGAACCTAAACTATGCAATTCATGTTGTTTTGTTATAAAAAAGTTATGGATGTTCACGTAAACAACTTAGAAAAAAGTTGGCAGCTTAGTTTATTGTTTTACAGGGGATTTGTTTGCAGAGAGCAGTCTGTGTGGCTATTGTGATTTTTGGTCAAAAGGAACAAACTAATCAAAATATTTAAAAAGTAGTTTTTGTTAGTTTCGTTGTAAAAATTAAAAAACGTAGGGTTGTTCACCTAAACAATTTAGAAAACATAAATAAACGAAAGTATAATAGAGTTCTTCCTTGCCATATTTGTTACAATTCTTAAGTTTTTAGTCCTCAAATGGCCTCAAATTCTCTGCTACAAGTATCTGGAAATAATATGCTCTATTATTTTCTCCATACATATAAAGAGCTGTTGCGTCAAAGGAAATAATAAATAAACTATTCTCGAAATGCTCATGTGTATGAAATAACAATCATTGCAGACAAGAGTGTATATATAAAGGCTAGATTTGAATGCAAGTATAAATTCAATACAAAACATTATTATTATCAGTATTTCATTTTAATCTCATCTCCGAGTAGTAATAAATCTTAACGTAAGTATTTTTATACGTGCTTTTATATTTTAAACGGGTATGTAGATTTGTGTGATGATGGTATGGTTGCGTACATGTGCGTGAAGTAAAATCTATTTATTTTATCTAAAATAAATTTATTTTGTGCAGGATTTACTCATAAACGCCAGACGGGAAGTAATGATGGAAGGACGACAGCCGTCATCAAAATCGTATTGCTGCTGTTAGTGGTGGTCTATACAAAACCTCCGATTCCTATTGTTCCCCGCAAAATGGGTGGAGGCGCTAGGAACTTGCCCATTTTCCCGGGAAGGGGCAACATTTTTTGTACAAAGCATTTAATTGGTTACATTAAGCAAACTCAAAAATACTCACCATTTAGTAAAATGTCGTTACAAAAACTCGTGCTAGACAAGGATTTAAAAAAAATTAACGGAAACATCCTTCCGGCAACAATCTTTTCAGTAATTGTAATGTCCGTGTGGTAATACGTATAAGAACGAGGTCAAATTTTGAAAATGCGTATCTTAAGCATTTTGTGGGGGTACTAGGATGTAATTTTGAGCAAAGCAAGATCTTGCTCTGATATTCAAAATAGAAATGTTTTCTGGGGCAAGGTGATAGAGCATTTAAGTCCTGATTAAATTAACTGTTCTAATGAACTTAACGGAGGGGGTTCAGGTAAAAATGTTATCCGTGAGTAGGAAGATGAGAGAAGGAAATAGATATTAGACGGTCTTAGTGTAAAATACCTGAATAACACTATTCTTGCCCGCTAAGGGCAACATAATACTGCAGGATCACGCAGGCATTACTAGAAACACGCATTTATATTAGTTTATAATTTTGTATGTTCAACTTGAATTGAGGAACTCCACGCGAAATCAATAGGCTCCAAAATTCATTTTTGAGGCCGGATTCGAAAATTACACCATTTGTAGGGACACCCAAGACATACCCGGACATGACCCCTTTATGACCCTACCCCCCTACCCCTTGGGTCTAGGGTCAAAATTTGGGGTCACCACGGTTTTCGTTAAATAACTGCTACAAATCTTCACCGATTTTAGTAACCAAGGTATCACTCGATAGCTAATAAAATAAGCTGAGCTAAAGAATTTTTATTTGACAAAATTCTAATTTATACAGAAGTTATGGGCAAAAAACTACCCAAAAAATCAGTTTTTTGCGGTTTATGCATTAAAGGCTACTTTTTTCTGGAAAACAAAAGTCGCCATTAAAAAGCCCGTTAAAAAATACATAAAATACAGTCTCCATGACTACGAGTGTAATGTTGCTATATGGAGTTTATGAGCGATTTTAATGAAATTTTATGATTTTGGTTAAATAACTGCCCCTACATTTTAACTGATTTTAGTAACCAAGGTATCATTCGATAGCCAGTAAAAAATTCTACGCTAAAGATTTTTTGCGTAAAAAAATTCCAAGTTATACAGAAGTTGTGGGCAAAAAACTACCCAAAAAATCAGTTTTTTGCGGTTTATGCATTAAAGGCTACTTTTTTCTGGAAAACAAAAGTCGCCATTAAAAAGCCCGTTAAAAATACATATAATACAGTCTCCATGACTACGAGTGTAATGTTGCTATATGGAGTTTATGAGCGATTTTAATGAAATTTTATGATTTTGGTTAAATAACTGCCCCTACATTTTAACTGATTTTAGTAACCAAGGTATCATTCGATAGCCAGTAAAAAATTCTACGCTAAAGATTTTTTGCGTAAAAAAATTCCAAGTTATACAGAAGTTGTGGGCAAAAAACTACCAAAAAAATCAGTTTTTTGCGGTTTATGCATTAAAGGCTACTTTTTTCTGGAAAACAAAAGTCGCCATTAAAAAGCCCGTTAAAAATACATATAATACAGTCTCCATGACTACGAGTGTAATGTTACTATACGGAGTTTGTAGTCCAATATGTAAACTTGCCAGTTGCGAGTAAACTTGTTTCGGCGCATGTGTCCACTGTCTCACGGTGCCCCGAGTTGACGCTTGAAAGAAGGTTTGTAATATTTTTTAAAACAATTTATTAGTAAATATGTTGAAAATTGCAGCCAAAACATTAAGTTCTATAAATTTAATTTATTGGAAAGTCCATAATATAATAACACCATACATCATCATTTAGCTCAATATATATTTTTACATATTAAAAGTACCAGTGCATGGAAGAAATAGGTATGAGAATGTTTTCTTGAAGCTTGCATAATGATAATAACAGATTTGATCATGATTTAGGTATACGTATCCTCGCGCATATTACATCAAGTAAAGTAGTTAAAATTCAGTGTACTCATACGTTTTGATATCATATTACCATTACAAATGCTGTGTGTAGTATTACAACGAATTACATGCTATTTTGTGTATATCATAAACATAAATTGTTCATATAGTTTAAAGGTTAAAAACTTAGAAGACGGGGATGCTGCATAAATAAAATAATTACTTATAGCCGCTTTTTCTGTGGAATTGCGGCATTGGTAATAGTCTTATTTAATTCTCTAATTGATGGAGCTGATGCCCTTTGCTCAAAGGAACCCCAAGCCCTCTGCTCATTTACAAAATCAAGGGATGGGTAGAGAATTTGGGTATAACTGGGATTATAAGGTGGTATGTTTTGCATGTTGTAAATTGGCGGAGCTTGAGCACTGCCTTTTTTGCACCTACAAATCGCACCACAAATCCACGCAAAAACCCAAATTTTACGCACAAAAAAAGCATACCGGATAAAAGAAGCCCACCAAACAGAACGCCAAAAATACTCTGTACCCAAGAAGGTAAAAAGCCTAAAACATTATAAAAGAATCTACCAACCCCGCGGAAAAATCCAAGATCTTCTTCCATATGCTGAATGCTTGCCTTCATTTCTTCAAAATGTCGTTCTTTTGCTTGTAGCTCATACACAATATTGAACGTAAGATCAACATCTGCATACCGTGACATGTCAATGCCTGAAGCTGCTGTAAAACTTACATGGTTGTCAAAATCCATATAATTTTTCTTATGGTTAATGACGGAAATAGTTGGCAAATTAGCTGTACGTGGACCGGTACTAGTAAGTTGATACAGCTCTTCTCCGGTATCAAAAAAGTATTCATCGCATGGTTCTTGCAGCTCAACTGTTTCTGCCAAATTAATGTGCGATGATGGAGTTATGTACCCAACACGCTCAATGTCGTTGTATAAGTAGACAACGGGATAATCACGATAACATTTATCCCGGGGTAAGAAGCGGTACATATGCACTGGAGTACACTCCCAAATTGACAGCACATCTCCGCTGAACGTTGCCCTGTATTGCTGTTTGCCAAAAAATACTCTCGGAACTAAGCTAGGATGGCCTGATTCTGCAATGTACTTTACTGTGTGGAGGTTTGCCTGATTGGCGTGACAAACACGTTCTTCAATGTTTCTGATATATGACTGCGTCTGCCCGCTCAAAATATCAGTTATATAGTTAGATCGTGCATTTATAAACGAACCTAGAGTGTCATTGCTATCCCCACTAATCTTGCTTTCTGTCTTACCATTCTCTAATTTTGGACTTGTTATAATTTTTTTAAGTTTAGGAGGAGTGACTATCAGGTCATCGATCTCTCCTATATTTTGCTGAGCAAAATATATTCGCTGAGATGAAGAACCAAACTGGAAGCCACACATTGATATATGAGACAAATTGTGAAGGCTTAACTGCAGTTCTGGACATGTCAGTCTATTTCCTTCTTTGCTAGTAGTGTGAATGCACGTTGATGTTTCACCTTCCCCAAGCCTACATGTCTTTACATCGCTTATTTTCCATCTCAATACACCTATCTCTGTTTCACAGCTTCCTTCATCATATTTGCATGGACGTAATAATGATGAAGACACTCGAATCGACTGATCTAACTCCAAAACTGAAACCTTGATAGGATGCACATAATAATTATACAAACTTTTCGTTTGATTTGACCACCACGATGATTCTAAGGTTTCTTTACGGTTGGTGCTCCATATACCATTATTTCCTTCTGTCAGTCTCCCCATATCAGGGGATAAGTGTAAATCTACCATTATCTTGCAGTCAACTGAATTTATAGGAAGGTACGTAGTACGAGTTCCAGACGATTTTCCGCCAAAAAATCCTGTGTCAATCCAATCCTCTCGTACTGTTCCAAAGCACTCATATCCTTGTATGGTTTGAATAGATATATCAGTCCAGTATAGTGTGATTTGAACTGGCTTCGAGATAGCGTCTTCTTTCGGCGGGGAGCAATCAATTTCTTTAGGCATTCTCCATTTCATTCCAGAGTACCATCCGTCACATTTCCACAGTGGCGTCTCTTTGCGGTCCATGGTCGTGTAGAGAGCTTCTATCGGAGAGAGAAGAATGCTTGTATCATGTTCCGTAAAATTTTCATGTTCAACTAGTTCAACCACGGCATCCTCCTCTTCAGAGCTGACAAAAATGAATAGCGTCAGTAACCACACAACTCTAAAAAAATAAATTAAAAAAGTTCACATTAATTGTTGAAAAAGTAATTCAGGTTTGGTGATTACTCATAAATCATAAATGATTATTATATCGCTATTCTTACCGCATCTTTGCTCCAGCTCCAGTGTCGTCTTTTAACCAAACTGAGCTAATTTGATTTTACTCAATATTGAATTTTAACTTTTAGCTTATTACAGCGAGTGAACTTTAATTTAGAATATTATGAAAACGCAAGTGCACTTATTAGTTAATAGCACGTAGAATAGCACACACAAAATTTTAAAACTATACTAGGAAGTGCAAGTACCATAACTTGACAGCAATGAAGAAAGTGTTTTCTTCTTCAGTCCGAAAGTGCGATGGGCCATTTCCGCACTCCTCCAAACCTACGTATCCAAGCGAAATCAATGCAGCATTTCGAAGAATGGCAATTAAAAAGTTTCCAGAATACAATTGGAAGTTAGTTCATGCATTGTGTTTGTCATGCAAGTATAGAATTGAAAAAGACACAACAAGGCCATACAAACGACGCAAAAAAGGAAGACCAGTGGCAAAACCCGGAAACTCCTCAGGTGGTTATCAGGCATTGCTACTTCATTTTATTGCTCTTTGTTTTTATTATTAATCATTGTGTAAAACAGGTGCAAATGCAACGACCGGGAATTCATGTTCGCCCGAGTTCCGTGAAGCAAATGAGTCACACTCAGAAGAAGCACTTTACATGGTTGATGCAAATGAGACTGAAATTCAGTTAAATGAGAATGGTATGCTTTTGCTTGCAATTCGTTAATTAATGCAATTGGCTAATGATTTTAAGTACCAAAATGACAATTCTTAGAATTGCCGTTTTCGCAAGGAGATGTCGCAATGGCTCCTTGTTCACAATCATCAATGCCTTCTTGCTCTCAATCATCAATGGCTCCTTGTTCTCAATCGTCAATTGCATCTTCAGAAGTGAGTGATCCAGGCATTTTGCTAGAGGACCTAAATATTATGCTAGCAAGACTACACATTGCCCCTTTGACAAAAACTCATGCTCACAGGCCACGTGACCTTCGTTTAAGATGGACACAGGCAGTGTCAGAGCTTCAAAAAAAATTTGAGAAAATTTCAAACCAAAAATTTGAACTTGAGCCGGAGTATGAAGAGTATTGCTGCTTTTGTCACACCTTGCTTCTTGAACTTAGCGCAAAATATAAAGAAGTTTTCACTAAGGAGGATCGTTACAAAATTCTAACTTGCATGCCAGGCAAATACAGTGCTCCTACTATTTCAAGAGAAACTGGTTGTACTCTGTGCACTGCACAAAAAGCCTTTGAACTCCGAAGAGAGCACGGCGTCTACAGCGCTCCACCACCAAGAGAAGGGAATCCAATATCAGACGAAATCAGGCAACTTGTAGTTAGTTTTTACTCTCATGATGACGTAAGTCGACCTTCACCAAGAATCTGTGACACCATTGCAGGACCAAATGAAACAAGAATTGCTAGGCGACACATGTTTTTAAATCAGTTTGAGACGTATCAATTATTTAAGGAGAAAAATCCAACAGTGAAAATCGGAAAGTCCAAATTTTATGAATATCGGCCATGCGAATGTGTACTGCCACGAAATAAGCCATTTCACAACGTGTGTCTTTGTGCCATTCATGAAAACTTTAAATTCATGTATGAAGCAACTGGAACAAAAACGCCTTATAAGGATTTCATTGCTTCCATTCTCTGTGATCCGGTCACAGAAGAATGTGCACATGGGCTTTGCAATAATTGCCCGGACGAAGATAAAATCTCTGCACTCATGAATGGAAATCAGGATGAATTTGTACGTTACAAGCAGTGGGTACGAACTGATGGGGCTGATTTCAATATTTTGACCCGTTCAAGAATAGAGTTCACAGAAATTTTAAGAGTAAACTTGAGCAGTTTTATAGAACATGATTTCATAAAAGTAAAGCAAAAAGAATACATTGCTCAGGTTAAGGAGAACTTGAGAGCTGGGGGTCCCTATCATCGTGCACTAATGATTTTAGTAGACTTTGCTCAGAACTACTCTGCTGTCATTCAAGACGCTATTCGGGTAAAAACATTGATTAAGTGTATAAACGAAAATCTAATATATTTCACATACGTAGTATATATTGAAATCCCTAAATTTAATATGCAGAGTTATCACTGGTCCGCAAAACAAGTAACGGTTCACCCATTCTCGGTGACATGGTTTGATGGAAGCTACAGGGAGCGACAGTATGTGGTACTGTCAGATGAGTTAAGTCATGATGCTGATTCATTCAATTCCTTTAAAAGAAAAGTAGTTTCTCAGATTAAGGAGGATTTTGCACTTTTTAATCCGAAGCATATTTGCTGGATATCTGATGGAGCCGGATCGCAATATAAGAACTTCAAAAATTTCTGTCACCTCCAAGAGCACTACAATGATTTTAATATTACCGCCGAGTGGGTATTTACCGGTGAGGAGTAGCAATTAAGATTTTCTATTTATGTGCTAAAGTTGTGTTGATGCTTCTTTTTAATTCATGTTTTTGTCCGACTTCAGCAACCTCCCATGGGAAGGGCGCGTGTGACCGTACTGCGGCAACTGTTAAATCTACAACACAGATTCATAGCTTGAAAGGAAATTACATTACGTCTTCCCTTGAAATGTTTGAGTTTTGCAAAATCAAATTGGGAAGCGATACCATGCGATTTATGCATATAGGCAAGGATGAAGTTGCAGCGGACAGAGAAGTGTTTGCTCGCAGATACGAAAATGCTTTAAGAGTTCCAGGAACAAGGTCATACCACCACTTTATTCCAACTCAAGGCCAAGCTATGCTGCTTGGAAAGACTGCAGGTTGCTCAAGATATGACAAATTTAATATTCGAGACGGCTTTGACTTACTGGTCAATATTGATGAAATAGACGCAGGCGACTTTGTTGCGTTTATGATGGGTGACAAAATTCAGTTTGGTATGTACATTGAATCAGAGAATAATGAATGTGCAATTATTCAATGCATGACAGTGACACGTCAAAACTTCCGTTTGAGATGGCCAAACGTTCCAATTCAACAAAATGTGCCGCATGTAGACATATTAATGAAATTGGCTGATCCAAAGGAAGCCAGTCGTGGAAATTATTTTGTATATACTGACGACCAAATTCAAACAGTTTGTGAAGCGCGTGACGAGTGGTTTAAAATACGCGACGACACAGATACCTAAATCAAATCTGTTATTATCATTATGCAAGCTTCAAGAAAACATTCTCATACCTATTTCTTCCATGCACTGGTACTTTTAATATGTAAAAATATATATTGAGCTAAATGATGATGTATGGTGTTATTATATTATGGACTTTCCAATAAATTAAATTTATAGAACTTAATGTTTTGGCTGCAATTTTCAACATATTTACTAATAAATTGTTTTAAAAAATATTACAAACCTTCTTTCAAGCGTCAACTCGGGGCACCGTGAGACAGTGGACACATGCGCCGAAACAAGTTTACTCGCAACTGGCAAGTTTACATATTGGACTACAAACTCCGTATAGTAACATTACACTCGTAGTCATGGAGACTGTATTATATGTATTTTTAACGGGCTTTTTAATGGCGACTTTTGTTTTCCAGAAAAAAGTAGCCTTTAATGCATAAACCGCAAAAAACTGATTTTTTTGGTAGTTTTTTGCCCACAACTTCTGTATAACTTGGAATTTTTTTACGCAAAAAATCTTTAGCGTAGAATTTTTTACTGGCTATCGAATGATACCTTGGTTACTAAAATCAGTTAAAATGTAGGGGCAGTTATTTAACCAAAATCATAAAATTTCATTAAAATCGCTCATAAACTCCATATAGCAACATTACACTCGTAGTCATGGAGACTGTATTATATGTATTTTTAACGGGCTTTTTAATGGCGACTTTTGTTTTCCAGAAAAAAGTAGCCTTTAATGCATAAACCGCAAAAAACTGATTTTTTGGGTAGTTTTTTGCCCACAACTTCTGTATAACTTGGAATTTTTTTACGCAAAAAATCTTTAGCGTAGAATTTTTTACTGGCTATCGAATGATACCTTGGTTACTAAAATCAGTTAAAATGTAGGGGCAGTTATTTAACCAAAATCATAAAATTTCATTAAAATCGCTCATAAACTCCATATAGCAACATTACACTCGTAGTCATGGAGACTGTATTTTATGTATTTTTTAACGGGCTTTTTAATGGCGACTTTTGTTTTCCAGAAAAAAGTAGCCTTTAATGCATAAACCGCAAAAAACTGATTTTTTGGGTAGTTTTTTGCCCATAACTTCTGTATAAATTAGAATTTTGTCAAATAAAAATTCTTTAGCTCAGCTTATTTTATTAGCTATCGAATGATACCTTGGTTACTAAAATCGGTGAAGATTTGTAGAAGTTATTTAACGAAAACCGTGGTGACCCCAAATTTTGACCCTAGACCCAAGGGGTAGGGGGGTAGGGTCATAAAGGGGTCATGTCCGGGTATGTCTTGGGTGTCCCTACAAATGGTGTAATTTTCGAATCCGGCCTCAAAAATGAATTTTGGAGCCTATTGATTTCGCGTGGAGTTCCTCATTACTTAGTTCTAATGTTACGTTTATTGTTCAATTATTTAAATTTTATCTAAAAACATAATGAGCAACCATTTCGGTAATTAAATATTTTGTGTTATATGATCGGAACCCTTTGTATCCAGGTTTTGTGTTTTTAAACTTTTAGGTCCATAATGGTATTTCCTTATCTTTGTTTTATTTAATTGTCTCATTAAAGTCACATGCATCAAGTCACTACATGACTTAATCATAAATAATGTACATATTTATATCAATATCAAAACCAATTACATAGGTGGGCAATGTACCCACGGCGATTCCCAGTCCAAAGAAAATTTGCTTCCCCCCCCCCCTTAGTCATTAAGCTCAGAGAGAGACTCAACAAACTCCTTCAGGAGGGAACGAGCTTAGTTTTAAGGGCATCAGTCATGATTTGATGCCTTTTGTGCAATCCAAGGGACGCACCTTCTGTTTTTTGCGCGGGGTTGGTATGAACAGCTTTTCCCCGAACAATTCCGAGTTCTGGAGCCCATTGGGGTGAAAGTTTAGAAGCCCCCCAATGTCAATTTCAAAAAATAATTTTGAAATTTTAAAAAAGAAATTTTTAATAAAAATTTTGTATATTATTGAAATTCAAAATTTGAGTTTATTTGAAAACTTTTGCTTGTATTTAGCAATGTTGGAAGTAACCGAAAATATTCATGTACTTTGTACTAAAAATAAGTTGTAAGTATAATACATAAAATACCATAAAACATAAAATCCAGAAATGATCAGTACCAGTACAGATCAAACCTTTCATTCGTTTGACAATTTATGCCGACATGCCCAAAAGTCAAAGCCATTCACACTTTCATAACAGCATAACAAGTTGGCTTAACCTAGTTTTCCTATCATTTTCTTGGCTTGTCCATCCAACTCTCCTGATTTTCTCTGCTCCTGTGAATTTCTCCTCCTTTCATGCAATGCACCCACGCACTGTTGACTAGTTGACTTTGGCCATTAGTATTATTTTTATCCTTTTGAAATTTTGTAAAATGCGTAGCTACTTTAAATATGAGAGGGGGTTAAATGGAGATGAGAGGTTATGCGCTTACATTTATTTCATGTAATTCATCGGTTGCAAATTCAGCTATTGTGCTATTCGGTATGGTTCGTGTGTAAGCTAGTTTTTAAACCAGCTCAAAAGATCCCGTTTTAATCACGTATCGCAATTGACTTCCACATGAAATTTACAACGAATTGCCTTTTGCAGTTCAATACACTTCAGCATCGTTACTCTACATAGATTTTTTTATGCTTTGCCATTATTATATTGCATGATTATATTACACTAACCGTGCTATTCAGTCTTTCAGCTTTGTCACATTCCAATTCAGAAGAAATCATAACTTGAAAAACAGGTAGTGGCATTTCGCTTAGTATTATGGAGTTGTTTTTTCAGTGCCCTAATTCATAAATCAAACTTGCTGTATTAAATAAAAGCAATAATTTTTACTAGCAATTGTAGGTAGATGAATTTGTATTCCCCATACCACGGCTTACTTAATAACATCGCTTGCGAAAATTTAAATTCATAAGCCGATATATTTTCTGAGGATTGTGCATGCTTTAAAAGCAAATTCTTTGGACAAATTAATTCATGTCTCATTGAATTTTATGGCTATTTTGGAACAGTTTTTTGGAACATTATGGCCATTTAAAGTACTATTGAAATTTCTGTCTCATAAACATATACACCAATACAATTAATTAGAAACTGTAACAAACGACTTACTTACAGTAACATTATGTAGTTGCAACAAATTTAATCAACGTTACCTATCAATGTAAACGCTAGTTTTTAATGTAAATTTTTATATTAGGTTATATTTGTTTCATAATTTCTGTAGTATTAACGATAAAAACCAATCAGTTATATTTTTTTCAGTCTCCTGTTTAACAGAGAATATTGGCTAAATTATTATTTTCTACAAAATTACCTTCACGATATATTACTATCTATCTATTTATAAATTGTTTTTCATCCGTTTTCAACTACTACAGTGGTTATACTTTTACTATGTTCTCCCAAGAATGCTATTTGCAAAATTCCTACCTATATAATACCAGCAAACGAACATTCTTATACATGCTCAAAGTAAGGCCCATGAGAAGTAAGAAATAGAAATTCGAAATGTTGTAACCGTTTTTATTACTTTTTGCATACATTAGGAGAAATCAGGTAGAATTTTTCTTTTCAGGTTTAAATTTAGCATTACTTTACATGCAAAAAAGCAAATTCAGTTTAAATAACAATTTACGGACTTTCCAATTTTGTTTTTGATGGAAAATTTACGTCAGTATTAGGTTACGTCAAAACTAAATTTATCTATGAGGTAGCTATAATATAATTTTGTAATTTATTTTATTTGCTCAGCGTGCTGTCTGCAGTATTGGTAATTTTCCATGCTTATAAACAACGCAAGAACTCTAAGAATCTGGATCAATTTAACATATTGGCAAACATATTTTTTCACAAAATTTTTAAAACTTCAGTGGAAATATATTCATAATGCCCTTTATAGCTATACGCTCCTCGTTGCACATACTTAGCATTAAACATAAAAAGTGTCTAGACGCTCTCCACTTGCTTATTCAAGCTTATCTCACGTCGCCCCTTGGAAATGCCCGTGTGTTTGGAAAAACATTTCAAAAAGTCTGGTGGCAATATCCCATAATATTTCAAGATAATGGATCTCTTAAAATCAAAGCAGAAACCAAAAGTTCAGTATTTCAGACTGCTGAAATGCTCTTTGTATTTCTTTACGGGTGTTTTCTGTTGCCATACGTGTTGCTAAGCAAAAACCAATACCAAAACTTTACTTTCGTTCACTTTGTTATGTACCTGTTCGCTAGCGTGGTGTCATGTCTAAGGGTTTTGTCAAACCAGGATATTTTCAATCATCGATACAATTTGGAAAATTCCTTCAACACACTTCTCAACATTACAACAGAAAATCCAAACCTGCTGAACTCTACGAACAACGTATCTAAATCATACAAGCGTCGAAAGCAAGTCCGGCTAATCATTAGCCAATCTGCTAACAATTTTGGCTACTTTATTTGCGTGTTTTGTGTTGTATGCGTTTATATAAATATTGACCCTTTGTACTTTTTAGCTCAGAAGCTATCATTAGAACACTCAATATTTACCACTACTGTTTTTATAATTCGTTTTTGTTGTCTTGTGTTGTTTTACTATAGCATTGGGGTTGGCTATTTCGGGTTTTTGTTTATATTGGATGCTTTAAGACTTGAATCATATGACTACATTATTTCAGTCATTTTGCAAAGCCAAAACATACATAGAAACACGCTGGAAGAATGGTTAAAAACGTATAAAACTTTGTTAACTTGTCATCTTGTAACATCTGCTTTCTTTCGTAAATATTACACAAAATACTTAATAACTTTTCACTACACCGCCAGCTTGCTATTTTGGATGTGCTTTGTGTCAGCAGGCAGAATTTCGCTTTTTCTCTGGCTGTGTTTATTTGCCATTGCAACACATGAAGTTATAGTAGCTTGTGTATACGTTGGTGTATGTGAAAACACACACCTTATTTCCAAAGTTATTATTGATTCAAAAAGAACGCAGTTAGGTTGTGATAGATGTACTTTTTCAAAAAGGGTATTTCGTTCAATGAGACAGCTGGAAATGAGATGTGGAGATTTCCATGTTTTTTCAAGTTCCTCAGTGCTGTTAAATCTGAATTTTCTTTTGAATACTGTAGCTTCTATGATTTTGCTGAGGGAAGATAGGTTTACAATTCCAATATAACTGTAAAATCATAATTTATTGATTATTGAACTGAATGTATGAAATTTTAATAATTTTAGTTAACCTAGAAATAATCTGTCAAACATTTTAAGTCAATCAACCAAAAGAATATGATGAATTTTTATCTCAGGCAAGCAAAGCGAATATTTCTATGCACCAAAGTTGCAATGCAATTCTACATTCCTTGCACATCAAGCCACCACGGTATCCAGGAGAAAGCATCAGCAAAGCTATAAAACGACATCATTGCAGAAAAGCCTGTGATATCGCGGGAAACCTCTCATCAAACCTTGTTATAGTATAAAACACAGTGGCACAGATAAGTTGTTTGCTCAGTTCTTCTCGAGAGCTGGAAAAGACATGAGCTACTTGTGCCGTGTGTTTCCTTGTACTGCAAATATCCGAGATTAGTAACTGTTTTGATTTCTCCCGGTAGAAAGCATTGCAATGCAAGAAGAGGAAATTTAGGCTTTTGGTTGTTATCACAAAACCCTTATTTCAAATAACTGCTTCTCTTTCATTTTAATTACGGTATATAAGGTGATCTGTACAACAAGTTGGTCGAATCCTTGCTTATTTTGTAAAATGTCAGAGCTTTCATCGAGCTTATATTGCTTAGACGTTTCTGCAGAAGACTCAAAGCAACAATATTGTTTTATAAATATTTTTCATAGCAGATTTAAAGATAATATTTTCATTAAGAAGCATTAATATTTGTAAAGCGTTGAGCGTTTCATTGTTTTAACGCGTCCTTTTTCAAGTTGGCAGACATCTTTTCGTCGAACATTTGGGCAGCAGAGAAGTAAATTGCATACAGGCAAGTATTTTTTGTGCTTTCTCAACCTTGAAAATATTTTAAATAAAATCATTTATACCATTTTTATTCCACTACGCATGCATGTCTCAATTTGCATTTAGCATAAATTTCATTTTGAAAAATCCTTGGCAATATTGTCTACATTTCACAAAGCCGTGAAGCGTGTACATGAACAAAATGGATTTTGTCCTGTAAAAATTCCATTATAAACCTGTTACCATGTCAGTATGACCTTAAGCTGTAAGCTGTTCTTATTTCATAAAATTGTGTTCGCTTTTACGTGGAAAGTCCCCAAAAAGCCCAAAACGTACTTTCCCTATTTCACTGTAACAAGTTTTGAAAATTTTAATGAGAAAGGTTAACACAACTTTGGAGATTTTACATAAAAATTTGCTATCCTACTGCAATATGACTTGGGATCTCAACTGAAACAAGTGGATTACAAGTGTCTGACGAAACTGCTTATATATCAAAGGATCCACAAAAAAATGCAATGCATGTCATGTCATGCAAATTTTCGAGAGCCTACGTGGAATTCCATAACATTTGCCATTTTTATGGACGCCAGCATTTTTACTTTCAATGTTCATTTTGTCAGTTTTTTTCTGGGAAGGGTCTAATTGAAAACCTATATATTCTTTTCCAAATCTCAGTCTTGAACTCGTTAATGCATAAGTTTTAATTTACACAAAAACGAAAGTTTACAACGCTCAAATTGCAAAAAGTTTTTACATTGAACCAAGTTGTCCATTAAAGTGCAAAGTTCTGGCGCAATAATTCAATAATTGATTATTGAGGGTTATTCTTTATAGCAGCATCCTATGATTTTTTAAACTGTATTAAGTAAAAATCGCTTCACACTACATAAGACATTACTTTTCAAATATTCAAAATTTAGAGTCATCAAATACGAATAAGACCCTTAAGGGAAAATTGAAATTTCACAGTATATTGGTAATCCTATGAAATTCATTATCAACGGTGCTGACAGATTCTTGGTGCTTTCTCTTTTGTGATGATATATTATGTAGGGAGTTTGAGCAAATATACTATTTCCTGCAGGTCTCAATTCCTTCAGAAAGTTTCAAGTAAGGTTTAGGTTTTTTCTCCGACATCCAACCGTCATTATCTATTTTTAACAAACATAGTCTCATTTGTGTATTTATTTCACATAAGATTTTGCCAAAATATATTTTTAATGATCCCCCCTCTTTACTTTCACTGACTGTTTTTGTCAATTAGAATCAAGCCCTACTTCCAAAATCTTGAAATTTCCTTTTGATCTTCTGCTAGAAAAGAGCAAAAAATTGCAAAATGCTGTGCTTATTTGTAATGATGAGACCATTAGTACAAACGGTATGTCAAACTGCACGGAGTCCCGTACGGAATATTATGTAATGATGTCTCAAGAGAGATATATAACAACCTGACGCAAACAAAATCTCAGAATTCTAGATGGATTTATAATACTAGCAAAACTTTGAGTGTCTGCTGTAAGCACTTAACCATACGGCAAGCATTATATCAAAACAAAAAAGTAATTGAAATCACGGAAAGCATGTTTATTTAAGAACTACGAATTGAACCATGCATGGACGAAACGATGTTGTTGAAAAGTACTTGTAAATAAATTGCGTACTTTTTTCAATGAAACAATTCATACATTTCAGAAAGTAGGAGCAAAATGGAGGTTAGTCCTTCTCAGTCAACGAAGAAAATTCGTTTTTTGCCAACTGCTTTAATAGTTTGGGTTATTCCACTTATGTGTAGGTGGGATACAGTACATTAATGATCAAATTTACAGACAATTTTCAAGTAACATGAGATCCTGCTCCCATACCATCAGTTGACAACAACTTAAGAAAAACCCACATTAGGAAAACCACTCCATTTCAAACGGAATGCATAATGCTTTCAATGAATATCGTTGTAATTTTCCTAGAGTTCTTAACCTACCAACACCACACTAACGGAAAACATTTAATATTGTGGTAAAGTCTTGAAACTGCTTTGGGTTTTACTTAATTATTCAAAACAAGTTAAGTTAGAACTATGAACGAAGGCTATGGCGATGTGATGGCTTTAAACCATATGAAAACTACACTCTAAACCTTTACAAAACCATTATAGACTTATTTTGCAAATGCATCTGTCGGTTTGGATACTAAAAACTTTTAAAATGCTAACACAGCAACCAAAAATAATTGAGTCAGACTTAATCCAAAGAATGAATTTAAGTTAATTTCACTAACCTACACTTGGCCCGACTCTAGTTCCAACATAAAAAAATTCAAATTCTAAGCTTCCTTGAAAGCGAATGTGGCAACGCAAGTAAATTGATAATGTAATTATCCGTAATGTAATGCTGGGCTATCTCCCACATTTCTGCCTTGCATTAAAAAATGAATGAAATGTCTCAACAACTAGTCATCTTACTTGAGAAATAAAAGTGCTACAATATGTTTGTCAGTACGGCTCCTCTACTTAAACACATGACCGCAACAAACTAGCTACGCACGTTTTCTAAATGAAAGTAGTATCCAGTGCTCTTGCTAAAATATAGAAATGAAAGCACAAAGTTATAATCTTTCATAAAAACGTATACATTCTAGCGTGGGTGAAAGTAATTTTCCTTATGTAAATCTAAATAACATTTGCTAACCCCAAAAAGAAAAAAATGAAATGTTACACAGCTAAGAGAAGCTTCAAGAAAGAATTTAAGTAGGTAGTCAATATTAAATTATGCACCATCATTTTGATGGCATCATATAAACCATTGGTTATAACACTTTTGCTATGATGTTCAAACATGACAAATAAATATGTTGATTAGTAAGTAATTTGATATTCTGTAATACTGGTAGTGTAAAAACTGTCTTATGAGCACTAGATCAATTTTACAAGCTATAAAATTGAATGACGATGAATGTCCATTAGTTCAGTGTTGTTTCATAAACGTACAAGATAAGTAGTCTTAGTAGACTTCTGTTAAATTATAATTTATTTTTGTGACCAAGTTTCCAAAAAAATTATCATGTTACCCCAAAACCACAGTACTATCATCCCCATCCCTCCATCAAACGCGGTTATAGACTTAGATTATAATTTTTCATCTGGTTGTGTATTCACAAAGTTACATAATCTCTGGGACTATCTTGCCTTAATAACCAATGAAGATTGTCACAAGCACAGCTTCTTTTATTCAGTGATTTTATTTATGTCAAGCATTTTAATTCTTTTCTTTGGTTTATTTGGAAACTGCTCAGTGATTTATTTTGTAGTGTGGCGACTTAAAGAAGAAACGGCTTCAGCAGTATTTATTCTCAATTTGGCTATTGCTGATTTGTTGGTGATTGTAATGGGCACTCTAGCAAATATTACGTCAAATGTTTTAGTTCGTAAGTTGTCCAACACATTGTTATTTTCAATTGCATATAGCGTTTTAGCTAATAACTGATTTTAATGCTTTCTACTTGCAGCATGGATTTTTGGTGAAAGGACGTGTAAAATAATTTTCTACATGAACGGCTGGTACGTGTTATGCTCGGTGTACTCATTGGTGGTAATTTCGTTTGATAGGTAAGTGTTGTATACTTTCAACTTTAACACAACTTTCAAGCTATTTTGTGAATCTTAAAAAACTGAATTGTTAATTTTAGGTGTCGAGCGGTTTTACCTTCACTAGGCATTACAATTAATCTTTCCAAGCGGCAAGCGTACATGCTAATTTTGTGTATCTGGATTGTTGCATCATTTATTACAATTCCGTTGGCAAAGAATTTCAAAATCGATATACTATTTAGTTCTGAACATGGAAATATTAAACTATCAAACACACCAGTGTGCAAGGAAATGTGGAATAATGAAACCAAAGGCGTTGCGTATTTTCTTCTGGTTCAAATTATACTTAGCTTTATTCTACCTTTTGTACTTATAACTGTGTCTAGCATTTTCATCTGGAAAAGTGTCGCTTCACTCTCTATGTATCAAACACGACGGGCAACAAAGTCAAAAAATCGAAAGCTACGGGTTTTTAGAGTCTCTATTTTACTAAATATTACCTTCTTTCTTTTCTGGATTCCAACACACGTCATTATGGCTAGAAAAAAGTTTCTAGAGTACCACAATATTTCTATGTCTAAATACGAGCTAGAGATGCATTCATTAATAGCTCCATTTGCAAGAACGCTTGCTATTTGTAATAGCTGCATAAACCCACTTTTATATGCATTTCTAAGCAAAACATTTCGCAAATCGATTGGGTTTATTTCAAAATGTTCCCTTTGTTCATGCTTATATGAACTTTGCGCCTTTAGAAACGAGCATAGCCGGTACGTTTATAGCTCTGTTGAATACAGGAAACGGGAAAAAGGTACAGCTTGATAAATTAATTGGACGGAATCAGTAAATGCGTTGAGTTTAAATGTGTGTCACCATTGCATACAAAAAACTATCTGTAAATTTAAAGATTCATCAGAAAATAAAATTAGTTTTCTGGATAGCAAAACAAAAAATTGCAATGCTTTTTTATTTTGGTGCTAACTGTTCATGAAAATATTCGACGAAATAAATTTGCATAAAAACTTTTTTTCACTTGTAACATCTGTGTTACGCACAATATTGTCACGTTTTTGTACATACGCTACAGAATTCAGTAAACTGCATTAGGAGTTCTGCAAAATGTATTTTAACATGCAACCTGCCTACATGTTTGCATGACAACGAACTTGCCAGTATAGACCAACTCACGTGAAAGCAAAGACAACCCCACATTAACAACATATTTGTTTCATGAATTTAGATACAAAACAATAATATGTGTGTAATAGCGGGATAAACTAGATTTAGATTAGCTTATTTTTATGATTTAATAAATATAACATATTTTAAAAGGCACATATACTTTTACCTTATACTTGCAGATTATTGAAAATCAAACTTATAAACGAGCGCAAACTTTCATATTGTACTTCATTTATAAGCTGTCCTTACAATGGGTACAATCTTATAATTTATTTTCTGACACACACACGGTTGTGTAATGATACATAAACACAAACACGTGAAAACTTTCATAGCATTCAATTGAGAGATACCAGTGCTTACGTTATTACATTGATGCATGTTTCTCCACGTGATGTTCTAGAGTGTTCCAACTTTTTCCAATACTTACTAGGAATCTACTGCTCAATCACACCAATATATATTTATATTTTCCCGCAACACGCAATATTACAAAACCAATCATACACTGTATGGTACAATATGACAACCTTAATAATTGTGCAAAGACGCAGACATCCGACAAACACAATTTGATTATCTGTTTGATGTTACATGAAAATCATTAAAATTCTCCAAATGATTCCCCTGATAGGATTCAAACATCAGAAAGCCTACGTAAGCATTGAAGAGAAAAAAACATTTCGGCGAAGAAACAAAGCTTTCCGCGTTTTGAGGGTTTTTCAGAAAAACGTGATTCCGTATACTAAACTTGTATATTTACGCTCATCCGTGCGTACATCTGAGCTCATCTTCCGCACATGTTTTTCTCGCTGGTACACTTACAACACAATACATAAGCATTTAATGTTTTTCTATAAATATAGGGCAAAGAGGCTAAATACCATTTAGTCTTTGGGTTGTTTTTGCAGAGCAAGTTCTCAGAGAACGGTTTCTTGAAATTCTACCAAAAAATGGAAAACCTAACCTCAGACCTGCCTTTTCCTAATACGTTAACAACTTTCTACTTACCACAAAGTGAAACCTTTTCATCCGTTTGCACTTTTAAAATGATTGACACGTTTGCAGATGTGGTTTTCCTTTTTCTTGTTCCTATCTGTTACAGACACACAGTTGGATTCACAGTGTTTCTTTGTCTGGCAAATTTACTAACGCTGCTTTGTGGGATTCTGGGAAACGTGGTGGTAATTTATGTGGTTATTTTGCGACTCAAAGTTGAAACGGCATCAAACTTGTTCATTGTGAACTTGGCAGTTGCAGATTTTCTAGTGATTGTTTGCTGTATACCGTCCACCTTAGTGGCAAATATATTTACACGTAAGATATATTTACATTGTTGTGCCAATTGTTGCGCTAAAATAGGTTGATATATAAGCTTTTCTTTAACAGCGTGGATTTTCTCAGAAAACACGTGCAAAATTGTGGCACATAGTCAGCGCGTGTCTGTAATTTGCTCTGTGTACTCCTTAGTGGCAATTTCATTTCGACAGGTAAGACAACTTTCCTGTTTGAAATTTTAAAAAAATATTTTACATAACTTAAAAAAATTTGTTACAATATTAGATGTCGAGCTATACATCCATCACTCGGACCAACCACAAATCTATCTGGCAAACAAGCCTGTAAAGTTGTACCGCTGATTTGGATACTCGGACTACTTATCACATTGCCCTGGGCATTTTTCACAAGTCAGAATCCTGTGGATTTGATACAACTGGAAAATAAAGATGTTGCATTTTGTCAGGAAATCTGGAAAATCACTACCCATGAAGCAATTTACTTTTTTCTAATACAAGTTTTAGCGTGGTTTGCTGTTCCCTTTGTATTAATAACTGTATGCAATGTAATCATTTGGAAAAGCATACCTCCACTGGTAGCACCTCAACTAGTTTTACTGCCAAGTTGTGTAGACCTTCGTGAAGTACAAAGAAAAAGAAAAGTACGTGCGTTAAAAGTATTTACTGGAATAAATTTTGCTTTTGTGTTGTTTTGGTTACCTTTATATGTAATTACGGCTAAGCTTAATTTTCAAAACGAAGAAACGAATGTAACAGATATGGAACTTCAACTTGTCTCTTATTTGATTCCAATTTCACAGATACTAGGAAGTTGTAATAGTTGTGTTAACCCAATTTTATATTGCTTTCTGAGTGAAAAGTTCCGGGAATCGTTTAATGCAATGTTTCAGTGCTTTTACTGTTGCTGTTTAAGCTCAGCGGGTTCTGCAAATTTGCAAAGTAGAATTGTTTCTTGAATATAAGATGTTAAAATATTATTGTAAAAAGTATGTAAAAACAAAAATGTCAAATTACTTATATACTATGCAATTACACATAAGAATATGTATTACTATATATTATCAAACAACATTGTTACTAAAATTATAGTTAGTACATGTATATTGCACGACATATATTTGTTATTCGGTTTTGTGTGCACGTCTTCTCAAGCATACAAATAAATATACTCAGCAAAGCATATTGCAATCTCAAAACATTTCCTGGAGAATTGATTCCCAGAATTTTCTTTGCTTTATCAAGTTAATAAAACCAGTTGATAACATTTTCAACAGATTTTCAGTCACAATTCTCTCATCAGTGTAAAAGTTCTCAGAAATTGTATTTGATCAAACTTGCAATATAAGGGCAATTTGATTACGCTCAAATAAGTTTGTTTGGTAATGGGGTCTTCTCAAGAAATTCATCAAAATCAGCTGAAAGCTACAAATATCTAACCTTTAAAATGTATCATTGAAGATTATTATTATTATAACAGATATAAAGTCTTCTTTGTATTGTTACACAATTCAAAAGGCTTTTATTAAGGACAGGATTACACTGGAGCTGAGAGGAAGCCAGATAATGAATTCGAGAAAACAGAATATTGGTTTTAGCTTGTGTGTAGTAGTCTATGTTTTATAGTAGCTCATATTCCTTTGAAAAAAAACATAGACTGCTTTCAGTTTATTTGACAACTTTCGCTGAAATTGAGAACTCATTAATTTCAAAACACATTGTTTTGTACACAATTTAATAACTGTATATATGGCGCCTTTACAAAAACCAGTAGTTGGCATTTAGTTTCAGAAACAGAATCTATATTAGCGCCCGTTTATTTTTGCACAAATCCTTTCCTTCAGCTTATAATGAATCAGTGAAAGTTGTTTTCTAAGAAAAGTATCTCGTAGTGTCTGCTTAAATATGTAACCTTTTTGGTCCCGGCAATCCAATTACAGTGTTCTGAAAACTTGGGTGATCATTTTAGGCAGGATGAAGAAGAGTCTTCTGGATATTGTGGTACTTTCTGGTGTTTTTGAATATATCTGCTGCAAATATATCTCTTTCTATGAAGCGTTCTTTGAGCTCAATCTACAAAAAAGACCTTGATAGGCCTAGAAATATCCCGTTTTTTACTTTATTTTTTATTATACTTTGCATCCTGTAAAGTTGAGCTTTCTTTTCAATATGTGGTTACGTTTAAAGTATTTCTCCCAATTTTGATGAAAGCGGAAATTGGCTGACAACATACAATGTATAGTATACACGCATTTAATTGGGCTTGAGTGGTCTTAGGCTTTTAACATTTTGTTTTAATTGAAAAGTTTTTAGAACGTACTCTCGTCGAGAATTTCTCGGTATCTGCGGGAGTTAATTTTCTTTTTTGAAATGGCCGTGATTGTGCTACTTGCTTAAAACTTCAAATACACAATACAGCACGTTATGTCGGTTATTTTTGCAACAATTTTTTTAAAAACAGAATAACTAAATTTTGTAAAATACTATTGATTTCTGAAAAAAATATTAAGTGCTCACATTCCCATTCAAAATGAAACTGCAAATTTGGGTTACAATTTAGCACGATAAAATCAAGAGATGTAGCACTTAGAATGTTTAGCCTCAATTGTGTATCTACGTGTTTTGCATTGTCACTAGAACATTTTCTTTTGTTTCGGACGTACAACGAAAGAAATGTCGCATTACATTTCTCATGTACAATACAGATTCTGTATTCGTACACCAATAAAATAATGCTAATTTTTCACAAGCAAACATGTATACTTACACTGGAACAATAAGCATTCTGACAGGACCATCTCGTGTTGTTATTTCTTATATAAATTTGTCTACGCAAAAAAATCTTTAATACCATGTCATTCGGTGGACCGTTTACGTTTGTAAAAATTTTGATAAAACACTTGCTGCAATTAGCTAAAGACAATATCCAAGATATGATATGATATAAATACAAAACATCATATAGACAATATTGAAATATTTCACGTAATATGTTATTTCACTTTCACAATCCATGTAATATGTTGATATTACACGTGCGAAAAAGTGTCCGTATTTACCTCTATAACCAAATAACCTGTCACCGTACAACATGAAAGTCTTTCAAGCTTTAAAATTGCATTAAAACAAAATTTAGAGTCTGAAAGTTTTTACTCCTTTTAGACACGTGCCGCAGCTTTTGTTTTTTCAGCGTGTACGTAAAACTGAAATAACTCTGACAAAATTGACAACCTTTTTTGCTTATCTTCAATTGAAGTAATATTTAATTTGCATTGGGTTGGAAAATATGAATTAAAATAATTTATGATTTTTATATTATAAAAATGCAAAACACGTAACAACAGCTATGCACAATAACAAAACACTACAACAATTTTTGTTACGTTTTCTTTTAAAACAACAAATATACTGTAATTATAAATGCAATATTTTGCACCGCATTTACTCGTGTATGCATATAACTTATACTATAAAGACTAAGCTGTTGCAACGAAAACATCAATAGCGAAACTGCATTCAACAGATGCACTGAGCACAAGCCCTACAATATACCAACGCAGCCAGCATTTCATCATTTTGCTTTTACTCAAAAAGATTCCCATCATGTACACCTCTGGCTGCTAGCTGTTGTCGTCACAGTTCTTGCCAGTAGCTGGAAGAGAAAGGATGTGCAGCTCTTGTTTCGGTTTACACAAGTCTACGCTGTTTTGGTGAAAGTAGGATTTAGCATTTAATTTTTACTAAAAATTTTTTAGTGTTCACGGAAGAACAACTTGTAAAAATATACTATTTTGACTACTTTAAAATTTGTTGTGCTCCATTCATTACACGTTATCACAAGTTTCAAAATATTTTGCTTGACGGGTTTACATTTTTGTGCTAATGTATCCAGCTTACGTTTAACAGTTTTGTGAACGAAGGGAAGGTGCATCAATTTCAGCAAGTTGCCCAACGTCAAAGGAAAGTTAAATTTTTCAATTCTTAAAAAATAAAATTTTATGACTGGGTACGTAAAAAATGAAACAGTAAAATTATATTCCACAACTGCTTTTATGCTAGATATAAGTTTCTAGATTTCAATGAAAATGTCATGTTTTATTTTACAAAAAAGTACAAGAAATACAACTAGTGCAGAATACTTACGGATATAAACGTAGCAAATTTTTTTGTGAACGTAACTTTTTTACAGAAGCTTTGGAGTTTAACAGGAATCCTAAATCCGGTTTGTAAAAGGTTTTGTAATCAAGTCATGGAATGCTTGTTATTTCGCGCGACGGCACAATACAATTTTGTCTGAAAATTTGTTCTAAATTGAAAATTATAGTACTCCAGCAAACTGAAAAAAAAATATATTTTCGCGAGTGTGCAAGATAATATTAAGATTGTATGCTTGGAGTTACAGTGACATAGTCGAAAAAGTTTACTACATTTTATGCAATTTGAAATTTTGTATATCGTGTCTTGGCCTGAAACATATCGTAAAAGAGTATTCTTCTGCATATATTTGCCCAAAATACTAGTAGTGATAGTTTTCAATACACGGATGTAACACCTGGACAGTGCTTATATATTGGAACTGTGATATATATATAACATTGTGAGTCTTAAAACATTTTCTGATAATATTGTTTTATTTATACTCATCTAAAAAGTCCCTAGCAACATATTATTTGAACTTGCTGATATTATGTTATATCTTTGAAAATAGCATGGCAGTGTAAAATATTTCTGTGAATGCTTAAGATAATATATTTTGAGATTTGATTTTCAACAATTCTGGTTGGGTTGAGTTTGTTGGTGCATAGTTAGGCGCACCGATAGTTTTCAATTTCAAAATGTACCAAACAGTTACTTTAGTAATTAAAATATTGATAAAAGTACCTGATTCATTTCCGCTTCAATGCAGACTGGCTTGAAAATAAGACAAACTGTATGTGTGTATGTAAATATTGAAGTTGTAGCAATATGAATGGTTTTGTCAAAGATAAAAATCCATGCAGGTTTAGTGACGGAAAATCGTTTTGAAACAGTATAGTTTATCAAAAGGCAAGGCAGAAAACATTTGAATTGACAAACTTGCTGATATTATGGTAGGTACTTAAAATTCAGTGCTATTTACTCTATAAAATTCAAATCTCACTTTATGTCATGGCTTAATGCTTGACTAAGTACTAATAAAGGATTTGTCAGAAATACACTCATAGAAATAAGTATTTTCCCAGAAACTGTATTTCATAAGCGTCTATGATATAATGAAAGCCAGTATTAACAAGCCTTCAGCAATTGTGTAATGAAATTTTGCAGGAATATTAATTTCGGATTGGGATCATGTAACGTTCCAAAGTGCTGGTATGACTAATATTAACTTCGTATTTGATGATTTATGTTTCTATTTTTATAAGTTTTCCATTTTACTTCAAAACGTCAGTATAAACTTCTGATTAATTTGTCAAATGAAAAGGATTTCGCAAAAGCCATGAAAGTAAAGCATTTGGCAACTGACATATCGTTAAGCAGCAAGATTAAAGCTTAAAGTTCAATTATCAAAGCAGATTGGTATATTTACTTATACAACACTTTGCTTTGCTCCTTTATTATGCAATATTCTATATGTTTTATAACAACATGGAAAATAAACAATTTCCAAAAGTCTAAATTTCATTTCATAAGGACATAAAAAAGAAGATACGCAAACATACGCCAGGAAATGCCTATAAGATTTTGCTATTCGCTATTCGCATAAGTAGGCTTCTACATTTTGTGTATTTTCGAAGTACTTAGAATCTCAACAATCCAATTACATTTTCTCTGAAAACCTTGGGGATTCTATTTTAACGTTTTAGAAGTTTTTATACAATGGGTTGATTGACGAATAGTTTTCAGGATTAATAATATGATCCCTTTAATGAAAACTTATATTCTGTTCAGGTAGCATAAACCAGCCATTGGAACTCCAATCCCAACATTTCTTAGAACGAAACAATTAATTCTATAGCTACATCAAGTCTTATATGATAGCTTTTAATAAACCACACCACATACGCTTCAAGCGCAATTTAAAATATTTGTACGTAACGTAACGTAGGTTGGAGAAAGTTGGTTATTCTATATGCTATGGGGAAAATAAAAGTAATTGTCCTAAATAACTTCAATAATTTTTGCAAACAGCAAAAATTCTATTTTGTACACTAAGCAAATACACATAAAAGTGCATCAACAGTATCCATAATATATTTTTTTCCTAAAGTGATAAGGTTTTGCTTTTGTACTCAAACAGCAACAATGTAACTCTTAACAAGTTCAGCTTGCAATGTGCCATATTGTCACGTACAATATAAAAATCACCCGTTTCCTTGAACTGACACTTGGAAAGTTATCTATATCTTACGTTACCTAGAAAATGCGAGAGTTTATATACGGCTTTGTAGTAGTTTCATGAAACATAATATAGCATTTTGCTCTGTTAGTTTCTTTTAAAAATAACACAAGGAAAACTAACTTCAATTGAGTCACTTGTAAGTATCCATAACGTACACTACATTATCACAAGCATATCATAATGAGAAGACTACGACATTAAAAATAGTTCCAAGTTACGTAAAAGCTATTGTCGGGTTACAAACATCTTGTCACTATCTGCACTCATATCTAACAACGCACGTTTGCAACCTCATCTTTTTTTAACCTACACTGATATGCAGCATAGCTTGTGCTTATTCTGTAGAGAAGTATCGTAAGAACTAACAACAGCCGTGAAGGAATAAGCCGTGCTCAAGCTTTCCTGTTTGTCATCTAATATTTCATCATTCTGCTTTCACTTTCAGATTTATACGCTGGTTACACCAGCTCTCATCTCACTTCTTCCTTGCACTTGGAAGAGAAAGCATCTTTTTACGTATCCCGTTGCTGTTCGTGTTTTTCCTATGTACTTTATTGAACTCTTACCCGTGCAGCTATGGCAAATTTAACAATAGTAACAAACCACACATTTTGGGAGTTTTTTGGTAGTTCCTACCTTAAGCACGAATCGCACTGGACAGTAGTTTTAATTGTGGCCTATGCAGCAATATTCATTCTGGGATGTATTGGAAACATTACAGTCATTCTGGTGATTTCACGTAACAATCATATGAAAACTGTAACCAACCTGTTTATTCTCAACTTGGCTGTGGCGGATTTGTTCGTGGTGCTGTTTTGCGTACCAGTTACGTTATTTGCAAACATATATGCACGTAAGTAGAGCACGCGCTAATATATAATAAAAATGCCTTATAACTTTTTAATATATATTTTTTGTGCTTAATTTTTCAGCTTGGGTTTTCGACACAGTATTGTGCAAAACGTTACCGTATGTTCAAGGAGTTTCCGTTTGTGCTTCTGTGTACTCTCTAGTGGCAATTTCCGTGGACAGGTAACTAAAACATTGTTTTTACTGAAAATCTACGAAAAGAGCAAAGGAAATTTGAAAGGAAATTATTGTTTTTTGTTTGCTCTACAGATGCGGAGCTTTCTACGGTCCCACGGGACAGCACTACGGCATGTCGAAATCCAGTGCTAAATCAGTAATTTTTCTAATCTGGGCTGTAGCTCTCATAGTTACATCACCTTGGCTTTACGTATTTGGGATTGACTACTCAACAGAAAGTCATGATTTTGGGTATCCCTATTGTAACGAGAACTGGCCAGATCCTCTCTACGGAAACATTTACTTTGTGGCTATTCACCTGATTCTCTGTTTTGGTTTACCTTTGGTAATTATCACAGTGCTAAGTTTAGTGATTTGGTGGAACATGCACAGATTTCAAAAAGTTTCTGCTGAATTGCAGTTACCAATTAGATACAATATTACGGGAATAACAAAACTACTGTTTTTAATTAGTATCACTTTTATGATAAATTGGACGCCGTTGTATGTGCTGATGACTAAAATAAAATTGTTTAGCCCTACGGAAATTCCTGTGGAGTTGGTAGGGGTGAATCAAAATCAGTTGGAGCATGTTTTAATACCAATTGCTCAGTGGTTGGGCTCGTTTAATAGTTGTGTAAATCCAATTTTGTATGCATTTCACAGTAAAAGGTTTCAAGTGTGTGTGACAACCTATTTTAGAAGATTACGCAGAAATTTTAATAACAGGTATTATTCTTACACGTAAGCAAGAATATTACACCTATTATTTTTTTTACCTTTGTCGTCAAACAAATTAAACAATTATATTTGTAAAACTTGATTTCTAAGTTTCGTCAAAAAGTCATAATAAAGTTATCTTTACAACAAATTATCCAGTCTGTTTTTTAGACTTGCAAACTTTATTAATTTCCGAAATATCTTTATAACTAAATTGGATTTCCGTGCAATTGCACAAAATTAATTTCCGTAGAATTGCAAGCCACATTGATAGATATTGGACGTTTTGCAGATATTTTGGATATTTTCAAAATTTGCTCGCGAGATATACACAAGCATATATATAGAAGCAAGTCACGCAAGACGTTTCATAGTTTTAAAGTTTCTAAGTACTATAAAAGATGAAAGGTTTTTGATTAATGTGAAAATATTAACCTTAGTACTTTGACAGTTTTGCCAATAGCCAAATCCATTACGGCACATTTTGCTTGTAATGTAAGCTCAAGTAGTAGGCTGCAAAAAATGTGGATTTTGCAAAAGTTGAATAGGACACCAAGTTTTGTCGACGTGTTCATCATTTTTTCAGACGATTTATCTTCATGTATTCCCTTATCTCAAGCTTTAAGTGTGTATCAGGTAGAAAAAGGCACACAATATTGTCACGTAGTCAATGCTTGAAATAAGTCTTTGTTTTTTAAAAAGCACGGCACATTTTTCACCAACATGTAAACAACTTTTGGTCGCATAAATCCGCAAGACCCTGGAACTGTGCACATATACGTAGGTATGTTTTTCAAATTTGCACTATCATGTTTTATACAAGCTATATAAAGGATTTTACACTTATGCCAGATTAAACAAGTTTATTTACTGTTGCGTTAGAGTTTGCTGGTAAACTACTTATGCATTTATTTATCAGCAAAACCTGCTTTGGTGAATTGGCTATATACAAAGTTTAAACGCAAAAACAATATTATGCACTATGTTGCAAAACTTTTCACTGGAAATAATTGAACCATGAAAACAAAAGAAACAAACTAGTTGCTTTTACTCCCATTTACTGACAACGCATGAAAACACACAAAACTTTGGCTTCTTTGATTTAAAACACATCACCCCAGATTACTACTGCATAGTTTGCTATTTGAACAGGGAAGGGTACAAGTTCATTTAATTTCTTATCGAACCATATTCTTTGTATTTTTAGCATTTGTAAGAAAATCATTATGCTTGCTTAACTAGCCTATACCAGTAACGCGGTTTTACAGCTGGACAATCTTTTGAATTTTCTTTGAAAGAAACCTTTTCGCAGCAAGTTATCTATGAAGCAATTTCCAATTTCAATACAAACCATATGCTAGCTACAACTGAAGCAGAGTCCCGGAAAATCTTTAAAGATTGCTTTTGCTCTTTTGTGCGTAGAAAAGAAAGTTTTATCCTTGAAAAAAGTAAATTCTAGTTACTTGAAATATCAGGTGTTGTAGATCAGTGGAGTTAACAGAAGTTTGATATTTTATGCTCAGGCTTTTTTTTAGCAAGTTCTACTTTTCATTTTTGAATCGCGCCGGCATTCAGTATTGAAGGATTTAAACCCTGGAAGTCATGCCAGTGACAAGTTCCATGCCAAAGCAATTTTTGTATCTAGAGTTTTAAATCCAAGATTTGTGGCAAAAATTTATGCAAGAAATTTCCAATTTTTTATAGCTCAAGAGTAAACCTGGCTTCATTTTCTTTTCAAAATCTACTTGGACTTATTGCTACATAACGCATTTACACTGTATGAACTCCGTAACAGTAACAGTATCGAATCCCATAGTATAAGAGATGAAATTGATGTTCGAGTAATCAACCAAACAATGATAAAGCAATGCAAAAATATATGTGGCTTTGGTGGACTTACAGGAAATGTGTTACTTTGATCTTAACAGGACGTAGGCATAGCAAATACTGTGATCAGTTCTGGCAAACGTCTTTTTCAATTTTCCATCAGTGTCAGTCTGTTCTTTAAATTCAGCAAATTGACTGACCAAATTCTACCTTCAGAATAATCAGTACTTTTCCAGCGGTGAAAGTGCAGAAAGGAATGAATATATATTGAACTGTTTAGCATATAAAATTGATTTCCACATGAAAGCAACTGGTGGCGATGGGTTTTAGTTTGGAAGCAAAAATTGCTTACAAAAGAAAACTTGTCCACAGTAGAAGCTGTATTTACATTGTGCAAGGTTTTTAGACCCAAATGTGTTCTTTGAATAAGTGAGTCTTTATAGATTTGAACACGGAAAATACGTCATTAGTCATAGTCATCACATTTTCGAATTGTTTAATTTGGCATAAAAAAGTGTGTATTAGTACATATAAACTGTAGTAGTCTTTTGCTTAACTTCAATAAAGCATAGGATAGTACGTAGATTATGATGACAAAATATTTTTGGGGTAAAGCAAAAATTTGGTTTTGGACTAAGATTTCACTCTAATTCCTCATGCCAAGCTCCAGACTCGTTTTATGCTTGAGTCAAATGGGTAATTCATACAACCACTTCATAAAATACTCAAACAGTGGTTGACAAGTGTAACATTTATTATACAATTCAGTATGAGACATTGATACTTAGCTAATTTAAATGTCCTAAAAGGAAGTATGATACCTTAAATCAATAGACAGGAATGTGGCATCTTCATAATTTAAAGTGTTTACAAGACATTCTAAATATACTACAAAGCGTATGTAACATAACAAGCTTCATAGAGTCACGTCATATGTGGTGTTGTTTGTAAAGTAAGCAAACAGGTTTTCTTTAACAATCGCAAAAATGGGCAATCAACAAAACAAAAATTATTTTCCTATAGTCATCGAAGGAACACGTGAGTATATTTTGTAGCAGAATCTTTTGGGAAGTTTTCCCAGTTCCATCTTAAGAAAATTCAGTTAACCAAAATTTTTTGCTTTTTGGAATTATTTTCCCTTTGATTTGATAAATACCACATGAGAGTTGATTACGCAGCAAATTTCAAAATGCCGGAAATGTTACAAAACCAGGCAGTCTAAGAAAGGTATTCTCTGGTATGGAATAAAAATCATGTTTCCATGAACAACGCATCATATAAATCTTATACTACATAATACGCAACATCTGAACAACGAATGTTTGCATAACTATAAGTTGTAAGATAAAAAGGCGTTCCAGGACAGTCGGTGACACATAAAATGCTATTGACAGTTTTGACAAGTACTAAAGGTTTTCTATTACCTACCTATTATTATTTGTCTACAGCTCCTTTACTTGTTACTAAAAATCTATGAGTCGCAGCAGAACTTTCACAGGAGAAAGCAAAAAATTGAGAAGATGCTGACAAATGACAATTCCATGCATGTAACAAGACAGATAAACTCTAAGTTTAAATCCGTCCTAATTTAAATACAGAAATCCCATTTTTACAGCGTGAACGTTAATATGATAAAAAGTCTTGATCGCTTGTTAAATCTTGCATTTTATAAAAACTGACTTCTAGATGAACTACTTACTGAAACATTACACATGTTACCATGCAAGATGCTCTAAGATTTACTCGCTGGTGATATAAACACACAATTAACTTTAATTGGAGCTTGTTAATATTTTTGAATGAATACTTATCAAAAACAAGTCATTAGCCATAATAAATAAATCTAACGGAGTTGTATAAATTGGAAATAAACGTTTGTCTTTGCTGTAAACGTCCTTTCAAGCATAAAAGTGTCGCTTCAGTAATAACTTATATAATCCGTACTACAAGATGATATCATTGATAACGAATATCTACCTCTGGTAACATAAAATCTTCACTGGCATTAAAACAAGTTTTAAAAATTCTTCATCTTTTCATTCCATCTTTAATAAAAACCCTATATTATATGAAATAATCAATATATTTTCCAAAGCGATACACGTTCGTTCTCAGTAATCTATGAATACGTATAGGCAGTATTCAGGCTAATTAATTTATACCAACAGTTTTTTACGAACCTCTAGATCGTATGATTTTAATCACCAAAACTCATTAGTGCACTGTTCGTAAGCTGTCGAGAACGAAAATTTAAAATGCAGCTTAAGAGCAACCGTTCGTACAATAGTTCTGCGAATGCACACGTTTTTATAAAGTTTTGTGTTTCATAGTAAAACTGTTCTAATTAAAGTGGATCTAACGAAGCGCAGCGAGGGAATATGCATCACTAGGTTTTAATCAATCCGGTTTGCTCAAGTCCCTGACTAATTTTATCTGCTTTACGTTGCACCATATATGGCACAGCATATTTTTCACCTCGAACTTTTCTAAAAACTGGAAGAGCAGTATCAAAAATGTGCTGAAAAAATACCTAAATATTTGACGTTGTTCTTATCCAAAGTGTGACAATTCAATATATTTTTGTGGATCAAGAAGATCAAGTGTGGCTGCTTGGATTTTAGTAATTCTACTGAATCCCAATTTCCCATTTCTAGAAAGGTAAAGTGGTTTTATGGTTAGTTTGGTTGGTTATGGTATGAAGCAAAATTTTCATACGTTTTTTAACTAGGTAGACTATAAAAAGAAATCATCTTGTCAAAGAACTTGGTACATTTTTGCTAGACCCGATGCAAATAAGAACTTTCTACAATTGTAAAATACATTGTGTGCTTAAACCGTTCCCGTTCTAGCCAAGTAAGATTACATTATTTATTTTATATCAACAAACTGCAATTTGCAGTTGTATTCTAGCTGTACAATCTATTCCATTTACTGCATGCTTCAATGCATTTCAAAGTGGTTTACATTGAAACTGATACGTTACAAATTGAACGCGCTTCTTAATCAACTATACTATTCAGAAATAGGAATATACATTTATTCTATAATAGAGTTTGCGGGAGTTCTAAATTTAGAAAATTGGCTCACTTTGATGTGTCTATAAGGCAGGTACACGCAGTAAAGTTCTTTGTCAACTTTTAGTTTCCCGCAGTTCTCAAAAATTACATTTTCTGACTTTCACTTTTTTGCATTAGGCAGTTTGTTAATTTCAGTTTTTTCCAATTTTGAAACAAAATGAAGGGAATATTACTAGTTCATGCAGAACGCTTTAGTTATGTTGCAAGAAAACTGTTAAGCTTGCTAATATAGGCATCATAATCCAGTCATTATGGGCAAGCGTAGTTAGAGTGACTTTCAAATATTTAAGTTGTGATTTAGCAAAACATTTTTGAGCTATAAGTAAAAGGACTATGCAACCTAAGGGCAAAAATTTTGACCTCCCAGTTTATTGTTTATTCTGATAGAGCTTTAAATGCTCTACAATTTTGCAATTTAAAGTATGTCCTTATCTCCTAACGTTGCTGAGATATGAAGGTGTCTGTAATTTTCGCTCCTATAAGGCCCCATAGTAAACATACTTTTTTCAAACTCATGGCTACCCATCGCGCCCACTTTTGATTTCCAATTTTGATAGCATTTTAAAAAGAGCTTTAAATGAGGATGTTTTTCAGAAGTTACTGGAGTGGTCTTCTTGCAAACGTCGAAGTTGTGGTAGGTCAAACTTGGAGGTGTTTTTTCGGAACAACTTTCTTTTAAATCGTTATAGCTTCCACTACACACCTCCGATTTTCAATGTTAATACCAATATTAAAAGAGTAATTTCTGTAGATTCTACTGTAGAAAAAATCAGGACAAAATGTCTGTAGTTGCAAAAGTTATGAAGCTATAACCTTGGAGGGGCTGTTCGAGAACCCTCAAAAACAGCCCTTTTTCAGGCCAACGTTTGACCCCCGGGCCCACCTTTGATTTTCGATGTTAATAGCAATTTTGAAAGCGCTTGTTTAGGAGATAAAACTGAGAAAAAACTGGAGTGGTATCTTTCCAAAACCAAGACTTATCAAACAGAAGATGCTAAAGTATCATCTATTCACAGAAATAAACATGTATTTTTACATTGAGTCGTCAAAGTTTGCAATTTTATTATTATTAAATTAAATTAAATTATTAAATTATTTTTTTCAGTGATAAAGCCAAATAGGTTATGATGAGTTTTATACGCCAAAGCAAGATTAAGTGTATCTTGTATAATGTATGGGAAAAGTACCCTATGATTTTTGTAACGCTTGAAAACTGATGACATACTCAAGAAATAAATCTGGGAGAATCATTGTTTGGCAAAAAACACTTTTGAACCAACGTAATGGTCCAGGTACGAGATGCTGGTGGTGTTTAACAAACAAAGAAAAAGAATACACTATTAAGACTATTATACATTTGCCGTATACCAAAATAGTGTCTCTTACGCGCAGCTTGCGTACAAATAAAACTTGTGTTGAATAGAACTAACTTCAGTTAGTGCATTGCATTGAGCGTAGTGAGAGAAAACTTTGACGGCATTCTATTTTTAGATAAATTGACTAACTTTGATCTATTTACGCAGTAGACATATTTCTCTTTCAAGTTTCTACATCCAATTTTTAGTTCACTCTTCTATGGAACTTTTCTTGCAGACCGTTGATCGCGTTTCTGAACCATTGCGAGTAAAAAGGACAGAAATTTCATTTAATTGGAGTGTATTCTCTACTTGACATTGTCCTAATAAAAGGTTTAAATTATTTATTAAATTACAGGAACGCAAACATAAGTCTTCATTGAGTCAGACGCTTTTAAATTTTCTTAAAGTGCAACATCATGCAAAACATAGCAATTAAAGCCACTCAAATTATACAAAAGAAGTTACCTGCAAATGTTTATTTGAATATTCTGGAGATAACGATATTCACAGAAATGTCACACATCCTTACTTTCACTTGTAGGTTTACATCTAACGTTTCAGTTGTTTCTCCGTTGCTCCTCATTACGTTGAGTAAATTTAATTAACTTGAAAATATCAAACCCACTTGGAAAAAAACCTTGGACATATAAGCTGCTAAACGTTACTATATTACACGATGAAACTAAATGTAAATATCGATCAAGGCTCTCTTGTATTTACTTTTTGTAATGGGCTAACGATTTGATTTCTTTTCTTGTAGCTTCAAAATTAGCAATATCTGTTTTCAAACCCCAAGTTCATCCAATGGCAAACTGGGGATATTTGGTTAATACATGAATGATTAATAATTAAAGTCTTTTTTATTTGGAAGTCACGGTTTGCAATTTTATTGTATAAGAATACAATCAGACTCAAACCATCAGTATTGTTAACGCAATCAGTACGACTGATTCAACTCCAGTAAATTGGCTTAGTCTTATTGGAAAAAGCCCAATTTTATCCAGTTCAAAATAAACTGAATGCCAAGAGATTTTCAATTTCGAACTGATTATTACCTAGCATCTACTGAGGCTTTAGAGAAAATTGTTGCAATGGCTAAGTCTGAAATCCTACAAGATTTTTGCATTTGAAAGACTCCATGAATGCTTGTTAAAGCAAAATTTGATATAGACTAGAATTGTAGGTATCGCACGCGGAAGATTTCACGTAGAAAAGATTGGAATTGAAATTCTAGTCTTGAAATGCTGAGACCAGGAATTGCCGTGTTCCTATATAGGTATATTCCAAGAGCTTTTTTTGTATTATAACTCTAATATCAAAAACGGTATATAAACCTACTAAAGGAACTGGCGAAAAAGCCCTAACGTATTATTTTCTAAAAACTAACTTGAAAGATTTCCATGTATACTTTTGCAGCCTGTAAGAATCATGTCTTATATGCTGTTGAAAGCACTCATATTTGTAGACGTTTCTGTTAACCCCCAGAATGCACATTACTTTCCTTTTGTGATAGGTGCATGCTTTATCAATGAAAGAAAGAACGAAATTCTGCTTCCGGATAAATGTATCTGGTATTTATAATATTAAAAAAATTCATTACAGAAAACGCTGCTATGGTGAAAGTTCCGTGCGATTCATAATTAGAGCATGCAATCTTGTAGCATTTTGGTATTTTTGGGATGTATTGCTATATATTGATATCCACGAGGTAAGTTTTATTGTTACCCAAATAAAGTATCACACAATGACTTACCTAAGTACTTGATTTAGAAAAGGTGTCATCTTGAATATGCAAATCATTAGCAGTAAGGAAAGTAACTCCCACGCTGACAATCAAATGTCTTTCATGGCGCATTCTACAGCAAAACGTATGCTTTCCTTTACGTCATCGCAGCTTAGAATTTCGTTTCCTATTTCTATAATAGTAAATACTTGGAATTACTCAGCTTTGTATTCGGTTACGTGCAGACATATTTGCTTGTAAAGGTTAAAAAATCCTCCTCGTCTCATTTTCCTTCTCTTTATTACGATTTTTACAACCAAAGGTGGTTGCGTCATGTATAGTAGATCAATAGATTATATTAAAATTCTTTTACAGGATGTCAAGAAATATATTAGACTGACATATTAAAATTCAAGACTGATGTTGTAACCTGTCAGTCGAACCAAAGCAAAAGTCAATTTATTCTTCCCCGTGAAGACATTTGTAATACAGGAAATGAAATAAAACTACTCTGTTTATAAGCAGAAATAGGACTATTTTTAAACCACAATATAGTACAAAACATCTTCTCTTTCCGTTTTTTCAATTTTGCAATACCAACGTGTAAACAAAACATATTACTAATTCTTCTAGTCTGGGATTCATTTATTCATCTTGGATGTGTTAAAGTCTCCAGAAACTAAAAGATAAAAAAAATTCATAATCCCATTGATGTTTAGAAGTCTACGAAACTTGGCTTGAACAAAACCTCGTGTAAAAAATTTTGTCCAATAACATACAAGCTTCAAACAGTGTGTTTGTTCTTGTGTCACTAAAGAAAAATGATATGGCAAACTGTGCAGATTTCTACGATTTTTAAAAAAACACCCGGTGTCAAAAACATTACATGCATTACATTTGGATCATATAACGTTTGAGTTGTATAACGTACAGTCATTTTGTACCATGTATTTTTATAAGCTGGCTTTAAACATTTTCGGGTTCCCTGGCACATTACACAAAGGACAGTTTTCAGTTTTGGTGTATTAACTGCTAGCATAATGCATAAGCGTACCTACTTATAAGAGATTATCAAACTTTGTACATACTTTGTAAAAAAAGTCTTTGTACTATAAGTATTCAAATAAACTATAAAAAAATCATTGGCATTGCTTACGCAGTTTATAAATATCTTCAGCAAAGTCTTGACAAATAACTTTGTACTGGTAAAATATCATGAATGTTAAATTTTCTAGTTTCAGTATACGTTTTGCATCAACGAAAACCTCAGCACATTAGTTTGGTAAAAAGTATCTTGCCAACCCAGCGCATTCTAGTTATTTGTCATTATCATACATTCCCTGTTTTTCAGCAATAACCTGACTGGTTTCGTTTTACTGAAGCTTCTAAAACGATAGGTTTTTGAAAAGGATTGAGAAGACTTTCATATTTAAGCGATGCTTAACTCCTTTATCAAAATTTATTTCATGGAAACGGGTTTTCTGTCTAATCTTGTATTAACCATTTTTGACATGAAAGGCTTTAGATTTACCAACTCATCAATTGTAATGAAACATGTTATAAAAGATAGTCGCATGTATTTTTAAGGAGCATCTTAAGTCTTTCATAAAGAATCTTAATGCACGAGGCAACAACGTGACGGACTACACAAGCCGTATGCGTTTCATCATCGTTAATAAATGAAACTTGTGCTACAGTTGAGAAGCTTTCCGGAAATTTATATTCACAAGCTTTGAAATAGTAAATTGAACGTGTTTAGGTAAGCGACTGTTGCATGTATACTATTGTAATCTACAATGTAGGACTATCTGACATACAAAAACACGAGTAAATTTTACATTATGAGCAATTCTACTAGAAAATTACATATTTCATCAACTCTTTTAATCTCTATTGCAACAACAATGTCTTAGTTTGGCTAATACTAAACCAAATATGATTTTTGCAAACTTTTTATCACTGGTACAGTAACAATGCAGCTAATATATTTCAGGAAACTACTATGCAATATTTCGCGTGACATATTCAGTTTTACATTTTCATCTGATCGTTCTGAACTACTCAGGTTTCTTTTTTTTGTTTCGCAAGCAACAACAAAACAATAAGAAAAACGTCCGCCTATTGAAAGACTTTGAAACAAATAAAATTACCACAAGATCTAGTGTAACCGCAGAAAATGCCATTTTACTTAAGCCAGCGTGCGATTGTAAGCAGTGCGTTATTGTGCTCTCTAAAAAAGATTTTCTGTCATTTATGGTGAAACCTGGCGAAACCAAGTTTTACGTTTACAAAACCTTCATAAATTAAATTAGTGTGTTTATAATTTAAACTGAATTTAAGTTACTGTATATTAAATTCAAATGGAATATCGGAGTTTTGTACTATTTATACATGCTCAATATATTTTAAGTCTCACGAACGTTCATAAGGATTTGCCAATTTATCGTTTCAGCCAAAACATGTGCATATTTCAAAAACTACATTATAAAATACTACTCCACTAATCATGTTCCCCTCCCTTTGCTTCTTGGAACCCGAGCATCGTCGTCCCATTCATATGCAAATTTGGTCTACAAAAAACAGATAAGTTAAGTGAATTTTTAACTTGTATATGTATCTCCGAAGTCTACATTGGCATCTTCTAAGATTTGCTCCCGTGATACTGGCACACACTCTCTGTTATTTCTTTTAGTGGATTTATCATGCCTTATATTGAAAACATCATAGCTGAAGCCAATATCCACAGAGTCATCGCCAAAGATCTCCCTGAGCACCATGACGTTTTTGATTACTACATTCGCTGGGACATGCAATGGAACCCTATAACTGATCTCGACCGTGAATATAAAAATGGACCCGAGTGTGCACTATGCGGACAGACTGTGATTACTGATGAGAGGATAATAGAAGTGGAGAGTACCAAATACTTGGTTATATTCAATGAGTTTAAGACCATGCCTGAAAAGTCAAAGCAATACTATGGATTCCTGCAATGCTGCTACTGCTTCCATTACTTCCATAGGACAAGATGCAGCCTGACCATGTCTGATGCATCTTACTTACAAGTGAAAACCAACCGTTCATGGAGCTGCCCATCATGTACACCAGTCTTCAAGTCTGAAACCCGAGCAAGCTTAATCTCAACCTACTACACAGTTTACAATTCATTTTCAGTTTCTACTTCAAATTTGCATTTTCTTGGCTTTCGTTATGTTGTTCGTGCTATATTTGCTGTATATCATGTATTGTACAAATTGTAGAAAATGCTTCACCTTTTTTTATTGGCAATACGTGATGCTTTCTTGAGTTATGCATCTTTGCTAGATTTTACCTGATATGAATGTAAAATATTTCTACGGATTATTTGTTTTTTGAAATCGGTCTGATAATTTGATTAATAAGTTAAAATTCTGTTTTGGATTTTTGGCTACGTCCGGGTTATGGCTAAGGGACCCTGGGTGGGTGATACAACGCTGGTTCAAATATTTTTTTGACCAGAAAGTGTTAAGATTGTGAGATCAAGTAATGCATGTTATAATGTAAATTATTGATTGTATTACCTGAAATTTTTTAACACTCAAATAAAACTGAATACTGAATATTCAGTCAAGAACGTTTGTTTAGATTTAGTTATAAATTACCACAAGCTTTAATTTAATCGAAAGCCAAGACAACTTTCAGTTATTCATTTCCTGTGCAAAATTCTATAGCCTTAACTTGTGCAAATTTTTCTAAACCTACTGACTCACTAGACACCTATTAACATTCAGGCAATGAACCTTGTCGTTTGCATGCAGGTGTGAAGAGAATCACAAAACATTCAATTTTCTCACGTTTCACGTGTGCCGAATCAACAATGCTATGCTTTTCTGACTAGTGAACATGCCATATTCCAGTTTTTGTTGTAAAATTCATCACACAATTGCAACATCAAAGTCATTTGTATTTTGTTGCCATGTATACTGACCAAGTTAACATGAGAGATGTTTTTTGGTATGCTGGCTGAATATGTCAACAAATGGGGTGACACCATTTTCATGAAAGCTGTTACTTATTGTTAATATAAAAATTCAGCACATTATATTTGCGTTGCATACGCTGTATAATATGATTTACTTTCACAGGATAGAAATAGCACTAACGCTTTTCCAGTGAATGTTGATCTCGAATCTTGGGAAAAAGGACAAATAGCAGCGTACATATCAATCCCTGTAAGAAAAATTCGGGATTATGTTTCGACATCCTTTTAGTTTTCCGTGTGACATGGCAATGCCAAGACTAGGAAGATGATTACGCAACTCATCTAAGCACATGTTCATCTAATCTTTTTTGTATTTGGGAAACATGTTTTTGTGAAATTAGATTTTCTTTGAAGTACAGCTACGGCCTTGATGTCTTGCAACATTGATGTCAATGTATTTGAACACTAACCAAGTAACCCAGATGTAATAAAAAGCTACGCCAGAGTTTTATAGTCCGACTATAATAGTCGTCGTTAATGCACAAAGATCTTTTACACTTTTGGTTGGTGTTATAACTGTACAGCGTTATCCTTTGTAAATCCTTTATAATTTATACTTACAGCAAAACTAGAACAGCTATTGTTTGACGTAATCAGGAAGCTAGGAGCTACCTGATAGCTTTTTGGTTTCCAAAGAACTACCTGGAAGCTAGATGAAAAAAGGAGAAAAAGCGAAAAGAACAAATCACCAGTCTATTGTGTTCCCATTTACTACACAAAATCTATGTTGACTTATTCACAGTTTTATATTGTCAATTAATCCGTTTTCACTGGAAAAACAAAATTTAATTTGCATGGTGAGGTATAATAATATCCAATTAGTAGTCATTACAAAGTATCAGAATGTTTTTTGAAGTATTTGGCTTTCTGTGCGGGGTGGGATTCTGGTATTCCGTCGAAATAAGAATTTGGGTTTACAGCATTGTACACTAAACGATTGATTGAAATTTTGAAATATACAATATCTAGAGTTCATCAAATGCTGGAGAACAATTTTTTATTGAAAACAACCGACAGTTCGGCTCATATAACAATAAAAACCTTTGGCTTTGCCAGGCTAAAGCGTGCAAAATCTAGAAGATATGTCTGTGTGGGTGGTTTCTAATGCGTCTCCAGTGATCGTCGTCAATTAAATGCGGAAATAAGTGTATATCAAGAGGTTCAAAATAGCCAATAACAAAAAATTTTATTTTCACAACTATCAAAGCTCACAATTCTTAGAAAGTCTAAACAATACAAATCAATGGTTAGTCGGACAGAGTGCATGGCTTGCACACAAATTTGATTTCTGCGTTGTACGCAGTTGCAAGCAACTGAAGCAAGTAACGTTGCTGCTTGCAACAAAGAAAACTGACGTTTTTCTGTTGTGTAAAGGTCGTTTGGGTATTACTTCTTTCTTTTCCTTCGACTGTACTTTTACATTGCAGTCAGGTTTTGTCCAGATTCGGGTTTGCATGGTGCAATAATTATATTCAAAAGTTACGACAGGATTCCAGGCTGCGGCTGGTGAGAACTTGATTAGGTATATACTGTTATCAAGTCTTGCAGAAGGTTTATGTGACTTTCCATTTTTTGCATGGCTCCGACTGTCATTTCATATATTTAACACACAGACCTAGTTTTTCTTGTGAGTTTTTTTCACATAAGATTTTGTGTAAACCTATTTTAACGATCTACCCTCTTTACTTGTACCAAACTCCCTGCGTCAACTAAAATTGAACTCCAATTCTAAAATCGTAGAATCGCCGTTTGATCTTCTGCTAGAAAAAATTTTTTTTGCAAATTTTTTTTGCTTATTTGTAGTGATGATGCTAATACTGGAAACGGTATGTCAAACTGCACGATCTAGCAAATGGGATTTTTTGCAATGTTTTATAAGCACTTTCTCAAGTGGGATATGCTACCTGACGCAAAAAAATCCTAGCTTACTTCTGTCATTATAAAATAAACGTTGACTACTCCTATACGTGGCTTGATAAGAGTTTTAAGTGGATTTGTAGTACCGGTGGAATTTTGACCATTTCCATTGTAAGCACTTGTCATAGGGTAAACATAACTACAACAGAAAAAGTAATCGAAATCACGGATAGCATGTAAACTGAAGAACTCCGACTTTAATGAAAGAAACAAGGCTGTTAAACAGCACTTCCAAATACATTCCGTACTTTCTGCAATGAAACACTTAGCAGTGTAATAACGTTTTATAAACCGAAAGCTATAATGATCGTCGGTTAGCGAGATATACTTGTAAACATACTTTATGGTGTACTTATTATTGAAGTGTAATTGGAATACAATGGGTTAATGATGGACTTTCCTGGGAAACTTTATGGAACATGAAATACTGCTCCCAGAGCATCAGTTGACAGCAGCTCAAGTAGTGCCCACATTAAGAAACCACTCAACTCCAAACAAAAGCCATAAAGCTTTCAATGAACGTCGTAATAATTTGCCTGGACTTTTTAACTTTCCCATGCCACACTTTATGGAACAGTTTTAAAATTGTGGGAAAGCCTTAAAACTGCGTTGGTTTTTATTTAATTACACAAAACAAGTCACATGAACAAAGGCTATGAGTACTTGATTGTATTTAATGATAACAACACTAAAAAAGGTACATACAAAACCCAAATAGACTCTTTTTGCAAAAACAACTTTGGTTTGGATAACGAAAACTTTTAAAACGTTCGAGAAATCGTTAGAACAGCTACCTAAATTAATGAAGGCAGCCATAGTCTCAAGAATGAGTTTTGTGTTCATTCCATTAACCCACAGTCACGTGTTTATGGGCAAAATATACACTTGACAGTAATTCTAACATATAAAAATTCTAACTTACTTCAAAAGAGAAGGAGAATGCAATGCAAATAAACAAATGTGAATAATTCCGGATGTATCTCCCACATTTAAATTATAAACTATATGTTGTTACAAATTGTTCATTCTACCATATAATTGTGTATAGTACACCGGTTGCTTTTTAATTATAAAAGGATCAAATGACTCTAGAAATAGTCAGTTTTCTTGGATAATAAAAGCTCTACAATATCCTTGTTCGCACTCCTCCTTTACTTAATCACGTAACTGCAGCAAAGTAGCCAATCACGTTTCCGAAATGCAAATGGTGTCCAATATTCTTGCTACTACATAAAAGGAAAATCAGCAAGGCATTTGCATTTATAAAAACTTATACACTTTAACGTGGGTAAAAGTAACTTTATTAGTGTAATTCCAGATTACATAATTTGCTAATCCCAAAAAGAAAAATGTGATGTTATACAGCTAAGAAGCTTCAAGAAGAAAGTTAAGTAGGTTGTCAATATTAAATTATGCACCAGCATATAAATCGTATTATATAATACTCGTGCTAACATGTTCAAAGCCGAGAAATAAAAATTTTGATTAGTACGTAATTTGATATTATGTAATACGGGTGGTGTCATAACGGAGAATATTTTATGAACGTTACGCCAATTTTGGAAGCTATAAAATGGAGCGAGCACGAATGTTCATTAATTCAGTGTTATTTCATAAACATACAAGATATGTAGTTTTAGCAGAACCTTCTTAAATGAAATATTTCTTGACCAAGTTTCCAAAAAAAATTCCAGCATGTTACCTCAAAACAGCACAATTCCTGCATTAGACAGGGTCATAAGCTCTAGAAATAACTTTTCTTTTGGTTGTGCATTCACAAATTTAAGCACTTTCTGGGATGTATTGGATTTGCTTGCTGACAAAAATTGTTACAAACAGAGCTTTCTATATTTAACTACTTTGTATTTTGTAAACGTTTTGATTCTTTTGTTTGGTTTGGTTGGAAACTGTTCAGTGATTTATTTTGTAGTGTGGCGACAAAAGAAGGAAACCGCTTCAGCTATATTTATTCTGAATTTAGCAATTAGTGATCTGTTAGTTGTTGTTCTGGGCACTTTATTAAACATTTTGTCAGGTTTACTAAATCGTAAGTTGATTAAAAATTTGAATTTATATAAATCGCTGATTAATTTTTGAGCTAACAAATGATTTTAATGTTTTCTACTTACAGCATGGATTTTTGGGGAAATAATGTGCAAAATAATTGTCTACGTACATGGTTGGTATGTTTTCTGCTCAGTGTACTCATTGGTGGCCATTTGGTTTGATAGGTACGTTAGTTGTACTTTTAAAACCCTGGAAAAAGATTTAGTTTATTTGTGGATTTCAGATGTCGGGCTGTCCTACCGTCCCTAGGTATTACAGTGTATATTTCCATGAGACAAGCGTACAAGCTGGTTATGCTTACTTGGCTTGTTGGATCACTGGTTACAATTCCGTTGGCTATTAACTTTAAAGTCGACACGGTAATTTTTGAGCGTGGCCACGAGTGCAAGGAAATATGGGATAACGAAATCCAAGATGTTGCGTATTTTCTTTTGGTTCAAATCATCCTCACCTTTGTTTTACCTTTTACACTTCTTATTGTTTCAAACATTTTCATCTGGAAAAGTATTGTTGCATCAAATTCTGCGTATCAAACAGGAAGGGTAACAAAGTCCAAAAAGCAAACATTTCGTGTTTTTCGAGTTTCTGTTTTATTAAGTATTACATTCTTTCTATTTTGGATTCCAAAGCATGCCATTACGGCAAAGATAAAATTTCTTCAATATCAAAATATTTTTATATCTGAATACGAGAAAGAAATGTACTCTGGGTTTCTTCCCCTGGCACATATGCTTGCTATGTGCAATAGCTGCATAAATCCAGTTTTATATGCATTTCTCAGCAAGACATTTCGAGAATCGTTTAAGTTATTTCGAATGTGTACCTTTAGTTCAGTCATTAATACGCTTTGCATTTCTCGACGGAAATACAGTAAGTTTGCGTTCATCTCTGTTGGATTCAGAAGAGACGTGAAAGCTACTGCTGTGTAAAAAAATTTAATTAATTAATTAGCAATTTGAAAATAATTTTATGTCATCATAGTTTATAAAAAAAACCTAAGAAAATAGAGTTAATTATTTTCAAATCAAATTAACGATCTGAAATGAATTATTTCAAAACTGTACACACGACTAAAGAACTAGCACGTTTTTGTATATATATTTGCCAATATTGTAACAATAATAGCAGCTCTGCGAAAACTAAAATAATATTTTCATGCAACATTGTTGCACCCCTGATTTCAGAAAATAGCAACAAAATAACTCTCTTATCGTCACAATATAAACCTTTGTACTTGATAAAACAATGAAATCATTGTAATGTTGTGATAAAATAATTAACATAGTTGTTAATCATTATAATCCATTTTCCAGTTACAAATTTACAAATAAGTAGATATATTGATTATATTATTGTCTACCCATATGTTGTGATAATTAAAACAATATTTTTGTGCTGTATATTAATGTCATTTTTTTATAAATAAAACATTTGATAATTTCCATAACGACCAACTGCATGAGCGTTTTTACATGGATACAAGTTTTCCCTCGTGACTTTCTAGAGTGTTCCAATATTTTCATTGCTTATTATAAACGACGTATATTAAAAATAGTTCAAACTTTCCTAAACATACAACATTAGAAACGCAAGGATGCTTACCTTGTCAACGGTATCAAATGTGCAAAGACGCAGACATCCGGCGAAAACACAAACTGATAATTTATTTGATGTTACATGAGCATCATTAAAATTCTCCAAATAACTTTCCCCTGATAAGAATCAAATATCACACTTACGTAAACATACTTGCGAAGAGGAAAAAACCGGTCGGCGAAGAAACAAGCAACTCTAAAAACAGGGTGGCTTTTTCTACATGTATAAATAGATTTTGTCCATTTTTACATGTAAAAATGTATAAATACATGGAAATATGGAAATAACATGGAAAAATGTTAAAACACAGCCAAAGAAGCCATATGACTATATTTACACCTATTATGGGGAATCAGAAGACGGTTTTAATTAATTTAAAAGCAAACAAAGCGGTTTAATGGAGTTTAAAAACATGTTAAAAGCTTAAAACTCAAACACTGAGTTTTATTTTGCAGAAAAAATCAAACTTTTCAGAATATTTCCATATTTTACATTGTCCATGTAAAAATTCAATGTATTTTTAACATGTAAAAAATACTTTTAACATGTTATTTCCATGTTACATGTATTTACATGTCGCCACCCTGTCTAAAAACCATAACGCGTTCTGAGGGTTTTCAAAGAAGCCGTAATATTCATTGCATTATACTTGTATTTATATTCATCCGTGCGTGAGTCGGAGTTCATCTTTCGCACATATTTTTCTCACGTGTGTGCTTACAGCATAGTACGTGCGCATTTAGTATTTTTCTATAAATATAAGCCGGAGTTTCAAATTGCCATTTAGTCTTTGGCTTGTTTCTGAAGAAGAACAGCGCTTTTACTTGTAATTTTGCTGAAATTGTACAAAATGCAAAACATTACCTCAAACCTTTCTTCTATTAATACATCAGCAACTTTCTCTTTACCCCAAAACCAGACATTTTCACTAGTTTGCACTTTTCAAAGGATTGGCACGTTTGCAGATGTGGTTTACCTTTTTCTTGACCCAGGCTGTTACAGGCACTCGGTGGGTTTTACAGTGTTTCTTTGTCTTGCAAATTTGCTAACACTCTTTTGTGGAATTCTGGGAAATACGATGGTAATTTACGTGGTTATTTTGCGACTTAAAAAGAAAACGGCGTCAAACTTGTTCCTTGTGAACTTGACAGTGGCAGATTTTCTTGTAATTGTTTGTTGTATACCGTCAACCTTGGTGGCAAATGTATTTACACGTAAGAAAATCATATATTTTGACATTGTAGTGGAATAAAAGATTTTCATGCATGTTGTATTTGTCTTTGATAGCTTGGATTCTCCAAAAAAAACACATGCAAAATTGTGGCGTATAGTCAGCGAGTGTCCGTAATTTGTTCTGTGTATTCCCTGGTGGCAATTTCATTCGACAGATGAGATAACTTACATATTTTTTGCTTTTGTTTATTTTACGTAATTAAAAATTTGGTTACAATATTAGATTTCGTGCTATACATGCTTCCCTTAGCCCAACTACAAATCTTTTTGGTCACCAAGCCTGTAAAGTTGTACTGCTGATTTGGAAACTCGAACTATTTATCAGTTTACCTTGGGCATTTTTCACAAATCAGAACCCTGTAGAGTTAATACTACTGGAAAATAAAGATTCAGCATTTTGTCAAGAAATTTGAAAAGTTACAACACATGAAGAAATTTTTTTTTTTTCTGATACAAGTTTTGGCCCGATTTGCTGTCCCTTTTGTTTTAATTACAGTGGGCAATATAATCATTTGGAAATCTATACCTCCATTAGTGTCACCTCAATTAGTGTTACTTCCAAGTTGTGTTGGCTTTCGTGAAGCGCAAAGCCAAAGAAAAGTACGAGTGCTAAAAGTATTGACTGGAATAAACTTTGCTTTTGTGATGTTTTTGTTACCTTTATATGTAATTACTGCCAGACTTAATTTTCAAGACAGTGAACAGAACGTAACAGAGCTAGAGCTTCAACTTGTCTCGTAATTAATTCTTATTGCGCAATTACTAGGAAGTTGTAATATTTGTGTAAACCCTATTTTATATTGCTTTTTAAGCGAATAGTTCAGGAAATCGTTTAAAGCAACGTTTCAGAGCTTTTACTGTCGTTGCTTAAACTCATCGTCGTCTGCAAATTCACAAAATGGAAATGTTTCTTCGGTGAAAGCAAATAAAACCGAAGGGTATAATAATGCAAACAGATGTTTAAAATTAGAAAATATTTATGTTTTCAATTTTGTTTATAGCAATATTTACTAGTCTACAAGTGGTTTGGTTCCATAAATAAAAAGTGACAATCCAATCATGTATTTTAGGAAATATATAGTTCCTGTAACGTTTACAAATTCTTTCCTATGTAACTTACTATGTGTGTGTTTAATTTTTGACAAAATAAAAAACATAATATACCTCAAATATTGGAGTTTGTATGAATTGTTACTACATATATTATAAGCATTGCGTAAAAAGTGTGATATATCACTTTTTGTCATGAACTTGGAGAAACAAATAAATTCATATCATATTCTTAGCAAAGCATAAAAAGACCTAAAAACGTTTCCTTGAAAATTGATTCCCAGAACCTACTTCGCAATATGAACTTAATTAAGCTGCTGCTGAGATTGTCCACAGATTTCCAACTACAATTGTTTCAGTTTTATTTGGAAATTCTATTTTGTCAAGCTTGCAATCTCAAGTGTTTTAAGGGCAATCCTATTACGCTCCAGCAAGTATGTTTGGAAATTGGATTTTCTTAAGAAATTTATTGAAACAATCTGCGAACAACAAATATATGAGATATTGTATAGTGTTGTGTAAGTAGCAGATATCCATTTTCCCCGTATTATAATACGTGTTGAAATGTTCTTTGATATAAACAATGATGTATTACTTCAGCTTCTAGGAAGCCAAATATTAGAAAGAAGAGAACATTGACTTGAAAGGATAAATGTCCGCTTTCAGTATTCTCTGTTTCAAGGAATAACATGAGCTGCTTCCAATTTTTGTCAACTTATTTTATCTTGAGACTGAGAACTCGTTATTTTTAAAATACATTGTTCCAAATAGAATTTATTTATAGCATCAGAGAAAATATGTTTCAGTTTCAAAACCAAGAATTGGTATTGGGGTATATTCTACGCTAATGATACAGTTAATATTTTGAATCATATGAAGTGTTGTAAAATATATTTCCAAAATTTAAGGCTTTAGGTTGCGGCAATCCAAATAAGTCTCTGACAAACTTGTAGGGCCCCATTTCAAGCATCATGGGAAATCTGTCCTACAAGACTACCTACTTATGTGTACGCAAACGTAAAAAATCTGTTTCTACGAACTTGGCCTCCAGCTATATTTTTATATTTTGTGTTTCATATTCTAACACCTTTATAAAGAAAAGGAGCTACATATATAAAAGCGTCCAAAGAAATGTATTAGCGCCATTAAAAGAGTCAAAAAACCTAATTTGAAACTCGGTTACCACGTTGTGTCTATTTCATCATACATCATACATATTCAAAGGCGTGTTTTTAAATCAAAAGCTTGCATTGCATTTGAATTAACCAAAATGAACTTGAATTGAAGAGAAACCACATGAGAGTTTTTAACGTGGTTAATTTTTCAGCAACACCAAATGAATTTCTACTTACAGAACATTCAATCTCATACGGTATGAGTCATACCATATTTTTCGACATTGCTTGCAAATCCGAAGCAGTATGAATACAAAAATACATCTTACCATTTCCGTTTCTGAAAGAAAAATATTTTGTTGAGACTGACTCTTAGTCAAAGCCAAAAAACTTAAACATTCACAACATTACTAAAAAGTTATGACATCATATTTTTTTAAAGTTCTAAAAAGTGGCCTCAACTTGACAATTTTGATATTTTTCACTGAAGTAAAGAAATGCTACTAGCATTTACGTATTTAAGCTTTTAACCTGTCACCATACAGTGAATACAAAAAAGCTTTTAAGATGCAAAATGCTTTAGAATCTTTAGGTTTCTGCACCCTTCAAACACATGCCGCAGCTTTTAGGAATTTTTTAAGAATATGGGAAACTTATATATTTGATATATGATAAGAGGGACAAAAGCTTTGGTTTTTAGAAGTAAGTCTTCGAAGAAAAGATTAACACATGCATAAAATTCACATTGCCAAATAGAAATCATTGCATCTTTTTATTTACTCATATACATTGTACTGTGAATACTGAGCTATAAGTTCTGGGCAAGAAAATCTCAAAAACTCTAACTCTACCTCTAACAAAAACTGCACTGCACGGCACCTCAACCAGCACTTCATCATTTTGCTTTCACTCGTATGTACTTCTACCCTATATACATTGGTTGCTAGCTGCTTACTTCTCAGTTCTAGTCAGAAGCTGGAAGTGAGAGCATCCAAAGCTTTAACGTTTGTTCGTGCACAACTGTGCTTTTCTGGGGAAAGTAGCGTTGTTGCATAAAGGTTGTTAAGATTTCTTCCTTTATTTCAAATTACTCTTTCAATTCCGTGAGCTTTCATTTTGTTAGTTAAAATTTACAAAATCTACGACTAAAACATAATGTGCTATCACATTTAGGTGGTGGCTGCGGAGGAGTAATATGTGGTGGTGGAGGGGGTGAAGGGATGTCAGGTCCTGTGGGCCGTGCACTTCTCCTCCAGCTATCCTGCTCCTCCACTTGGTCAACACAGATAACGCTCAGAATTAGTCAAGAATCAAGTGCACTCTTTGTCGTTAACTGATAAATGCTTGTATTGCCACTGAATCAATGTATCAAAATAACTGTCCAACACAACAGGAAAGTACTTTCGATGAATATGTAACTTGGTAATATTTTATTGCATATAATAGGTATGCACAACAATCAATTTAATCAATCAAATATTTTTTTTAGCTTGAGCTATTTCCACCTTTTCCTCTTCCTTTCTATCCAACAACAACAAACCTACTACTAGCTGTATAGGTATCTCTATTTACTACAAAGGAAAATAGCTCCCATCTCTTCAGACCGTTCATGCTACCCGGACTCTCGATAAGCTTGTCTCAGGTAGCCCCTCTACTGACTAGCTATCTTTGTTTGAGCGTCGCCTCTCTTGACAGTGCTAACATGCATACGACGTACATTTGACCTTTATACTAAAGTTAAGCGTGGTTGGAAGGACTTTTATTCATATTCTGTTCGTACAAAGCCTTATATCTCAGTAACTCCAGTTATTTCGCGCGACGGCACAAAACCATTTTGTGAAGAAAATGTGCTCCAAATTGAAAATTATGGTGTTGTAGTAAGCTGAAAAAAAATTATATTGCCGCAAGTCTACAACATAGTTTCACAGTTTTTTTCCTTGGATTCATAGTGAAATGGTCTTACACTACATAAATTCTAGTTTTAACGTTTTTATCTTATTCTGTGTATACATCTTTCGCTTGGTATTGTAAAACGTTTTTGAAATGTACGCCATAGGATTGTTTTCAAAATTTTATTCTAATAACTTAAAGCTTAAAATCACAATGAGAAGAAAATTATGCAACGCATACGCTGGAGAATAACATCAGTATTTTTATGTAGTTACTGCAAGCATGAGATCCGCCACGTGTGTGCTTAGACGTGTTGTGAAAAAAAAATAGCAAGTTCTCAAACTCAGGCCAGTGTTGGGTTCAGTGATGTGTATTTTTATAACAATTTGAGTCCTAACAATCAAATTTGACATTTTCCATGAAAGCCTTCAGCGTCCAATTTCAAGCCTTTGGGACAGTCTCAACTGCATTTTGAGTAGTTTTTAGAATTAATTCTAACCTTTATGTGAATTTTCATTTCAGTCATGTAACATTACCTAGTTACCTAACAAATATTAACATTTCTTGGAAGAAAACATGTATTTGCATTAAGAATTACTCAGTAGCTGTTTGTAAGCCACAGTAACTTTAAGCAAATGACTCTAAAATGCATGATTATACGCGCATGGTCTACTAAAGCTTTTAAATGATGTATTTATTTACGTTCCCACGTAATAAAGAATACTGAATAGAATCAGTCATGCAGTTCTACAGCTTTGGCGAACATCATGAATTTAGTCAATTGAGCCTTTTCCGCGAAGCAATTATCCACCAAAGCAAGTCAAGATAATAGGAAATAGTTCATCCATAATAATACTGCTTATTATTTTCAGCTGGTATCTGTTTTGCTGGATAAAGTCGTAATTTTATACTCACAGCAGAATAGTTGAGCTTGCAATATGCGCTATTGTCACGTACAAATCGAAATCACAGGTTTCTTGACACAGATACACAGAATGTTATCTGCTTCGCACTTGTATGGAAACTCGAGTGTTTCTATGATACTCCAGAGTAGTTTATAGTACATTATGATACAACTGTGTGTCAAAGCTGTGTCCTTTCAGCCTCGTCTACATTTGAGTATCCATTACGTACATTATCACAATACTACGTTACCACAGACATATCCAAGTTTTCAGCATATATTCCACATTTATAAAACCTAGTTACTTGAGCTAATGCTCGGTTTTATTGTGTCACATTATACAGAAATAATTGAAAAAACCCATGCATACAAACGCACCTTCATAACTTCATCTTTTTGTACAACTTGAGCAGTAGATATGTTCCAAAGAGCATTGCTCAAGCATCCTAGAAAACCCTTATGGGAATGGAGTATGCTTGAGCTTTCCTGTCCCATCCAATATTTCATCATTTCTGCTTTCATTTTCAGATTTATAGCCTTGGTTCCTCAGCTCTTAGCTCATATCTTTCATGCATTTGGAACTTCCAACTTCCAACTTGGAAGAAAAACCATCTTCAGCTCTGCTGCTTGTATTTTCTCTACGCTGCTGCTATTTTGTGAAAGTATATCACCATGGAAAACTATACACTAGCAACCAACCATACGTTTTGGGAGTTTTTTGGTAGTTCGTACCTAAAGCACGAATTGATTTGGACAGTTGCTATAATTGTAGCCTACTCCACAATATTTCTTCTAGGATGTATTGGCAACATAACAGTGATTTTAGTGATTTCACGCAACAATCACATGAAAACTGTAACCAATCTGTTTATTCTAAACTTGGCCGTTGCGGATTTGTTCGTGGTGCTGTTTTGCGTAGCAGTTACACTTTTTGCTAACATATATGCACGTAAGTTTACTTTCTACAGACAAGTTTTAACAACTTTAAATTTTTAATAAGAATTTTAGACGTTATTTTTTTCAGCCTGGGTTTTCGACACAGTATTGTGCAAAACGTTGCCCTATGTTCAAGGAGTTTCCGTTTGTGCTTCTGTGTACTCTCTAGTGGCAATTTCCGTGGACAGGTAGCGAAAATATTGTTTTTACTTAAAAGTCAAAAGCAGAGGAAATGAGCTTGAAATGGGAAATTAGTGCTTTTGTTTGTTTTAAAGATGCGGAGCTTTCTACGGTCCCACTGGACAGCGCTACGGCATGTCGAAATCCAGTGCTAAGATTGTAATATTTCTAATATGGACTTTAGCTCTTATAGTAACGTCACCATGGCTATACGTATTTGATATTGAGTATTCTACTGAAGCGCATGATTTTGGGTATCCCTACTGTCACGAGGACTGGCCGGATCCTCACTATGGAAACATTTACTTTGTAGCTATTCATCTTACTCTGTGCTTTGGTTTACCCTTGATAATTATCACAGTGTTGAGTTTAGTGATTTGGTGGAACATGCGAAGGTTCAAAAAAGTTTCGGAGAATTTGCAGTTGCCACTTAAATACAATATTACGGGGATAACAAAACTACTGTTTTTAATAAGTATCACTTTTATGATCAACTGGACGCCGTTGTATGTGCTGATGACAAAAATTAAATTGTTTAGTGCAACGGACATATCAGTGGCGTCAGCAGAAGTGCATCAAAGTCAAGTAGAACATGTTTTAATACCAATTGCACAGTGGTTAAGTTCTTTTAATAGCTGTGTAAATCCGATTTTGTATGCCTTTCACAGTAAAAAGTTTCAAGAGTGTGTCACAACCTATTTTAGAAGATTACGGAGACGTTTTAATAACAGATATTACTCCAATACGTAAGGCAAATTAAAGAACGTGTATATATTATATTAAAACTTCAAAGAGAAAAAATATTACTAAAGGGAACAGTTATCTTTCAAGTCTATCATATAGAATGTGATAAATTTTATAAAACCAAGGTATGCTTACTTTCGGTACTATTTATATGCTCGTCTGTAGTGAATTCTAAAACTAAATGCAAATGTAAATGTAAATCTTTTTTACTCAACGCCGTAATATCAAAATTCTGTAAGTTACGTTATATCACACTAACAAGTCATCAAAATAAAGGCTTCTAAAAAGCCAACTTATAACTGATTTTTTATATCTTTTCAAAAAAGCCATAATAATTTGCTTTGGCTTCTGGAATATGCGTGTCCATAGAATTGCAAATCACTTTGATGAACAATGGACATTCTCTTCATTCAATTCAATTATTCAACATTCATTTATTTTTTAACACTGCAAATGAGGAAACTGCTACCTCATACAAACCGAGTATCAGTGAAAGGCAAAATTCTGAAGAGAGGATAGCGTGATGTAAGCTCAGATCGGAAGCCTGTTCTATTGTTTTAGCAGCATTTTATATAGGTGGTGGTGACTTCTGAGAGTGTAGGATAAAGTGTAGCAATCTGGATATAAAACATGAGACAAGGTAGAGGACTTCTGAATAATGCAAACATTTGTGCTTTGTCAATATTGCCGAATCCTTTACAGTACACTAGGCAAGCAACTCAACATCAAATACAATCTACAAAATCTGTGGAATGTGCAAAATTTGAATGGAACTTCAAATTATGTCTATAGACTCATCGATGAGTCATTGTTTTAAATAGACGATTTGTCCTCATATATCTTATTTTAAGTATATACTAAGAAGTTGATGTACCAGCATCATTATCAATTAGTCGCTATTTGAGTACTGATATAGCTGCAGTTACACGTTTTATACGTAGCTCATACTCCAGCAAGATTTTATCGTAGAACCCCTGGACTGTGCACGTATATAACTGCATGCAATTTAATTTTATACAGGTTTGTGAAATGAGTCCACATTTTTCTCAGAATAAGCACAATTATTCACTATTTTAAGTTTGTGGACAAAATACTTATTTGGCTTATTGGATGACGCGCAGTTTGCTGAAATTGTAAAGCCAAGCTTCATTTTTTATGTCACAAAAGATTTTACATGAAGTAATTGAGCCGTTAAAATAAAGGTTTTAAACTAGTTTTACTCATTTTACCGACAACGCATTGAACATTAAAACCCTGTTTTTTATTTGAAACATTTTTTCAAGACTTCCATTGTGTATCTAGTTAGTACATGTGTTAGACTTTCACTTCAATTTTATACTGAGCAAGCTCCCATGCATGTTTTGAGATTAAGAAAAAATTGCGTTTTGGCTAACTAGCCTAAAGCAAAACGTATTATGGCTTTTAATGTTATTCAGTTTTACATTATGCTTTATATATCTCTTTTGAATTTCTTTTTGAAAGGGCAGCGTTCCCTGCTGTTATTACCTCAGCTAGTTATCTGTAAAGAAATTTCTAATTTGGAAATAAATTATATACCAGCATCAACTGGAGCATAATTCCGCAAAACCCTTGAAGATTGCTTTCCTTCTTGTGCGGAGGAAGTTTTATCCTAGAAAAAGAAGATTATAGTTATTTGAAATACTTATCTAGCAATGCTGTTATGTAGACCAGCAGAGAGAAGCAAAACGTTTCACGTGTAGAATTTTATCACATGACGTTTCGTTTTTGATTCATGCTGCACTATCAGTACGTGATATTTCAATATGGAGAGATTTAAACCTGAAGGATTTGGTACTCATGCAATTTTCCCTATATGTATGTGTGAATTTTTTTATAAGAAATATATGCAACGAATTTTCAGTTTCCGTTTTCTCAAGTTTAAGCCTCGCTTTGCGTCCATTATATATTATGCTCAATACAGGCATCTTACTGCTAAAATCGCAACCCTGGGTTTTGATACAAGAAAAAAATTAACTATTGAGAAGCAAGTTTTATTTAATCAATCTTGCAGAAATATTGCTGTGCTAGAAAACGCATGTGGTGGATGAATTTAGACTTGCTACTTTGATCTTAGCACTACGAGGACATAACAGACATAATATATTAGAATAAGAATATAATATATAATATATATAATATAATATATAATATATATAATATAATATATAATATATATAATATATATAATATAATATATAATATATATAAGAATTCCAGAAACGTTCTCTAAGTTTTTAGCAAGCTCACCTTATCAAACTTGTACTTTCAAAATGGTCTCACAGCGTTCAGATGTGTGCAAAAAGAACGAATACAATGTACTGGTTAACACCAGAAAAATGTGGTTTTCAAATGAAAGCAACCAGTGGCGGTAGGCTTTCATGTGTAAACAAAATTTGCTGACAAAAGAAAACTTCAAAAAGTAAAAACTCGGAACACCCTACAAACCCAAATTGCACCGGGGAAAGTTTTTTGAATGAGTTTTTATATGAAACTTGCACGTACACATGAAATTGCATCAGTAAATTTACAACATTTGTTTAGTTCCGCATATTAGTCAAAATGTTGATTAATGTATAATATTAACAATCTAAATTTTCCTTTTGCTGTTTGTAATCCAAAAACCGGTTACATCAGTTTTTTGCCGTATTATGGAAACGTTATATCCTGCGACAGAATTCTCTACGCAATAGATACCATATATCGGAAATTTTACAGACCAGGTTACCCATTCCATATATCTTGTTTACAGGAACATCGTTTGGCTCATGTGTCACACCACTGCTCAACACCAGAATTTATGCCATGCGTATCTGTGCTATCCCATGAACGAATGGACAATGCGTGATGCTGTGAAAGTCATTGCTATAATCTGCTATCAAGAGTTGGAACAAGTATAACAAGCCATATTACATGCACCTGGAATTACTGTTACATATTTATGAATGCTAAAACGAAACCCCAGTGTAGTACTTTCACCGGAGAAAGCAAAAAAATCGAGCTATTGACATACGACAATTCCTGGCAGGACGCGTTGCCTAACGGGAAGAAAATTTTTAATAATAGGAAGAACATCTATTTAAATTCTATAATCACGTGTTTACAATGTGAGGGCTTTGTTAATATAATGTGAGCTTTTACCCTTTGCTTCGTTCTATTGGTTAAATCGTACAAAGCCACTTTGTCAAAGCAACATTGGCAGTTAACTCTCAAACACAATTTTAAAGACAATTGCGGCGTACGCCTAAAAGTAAATTTATAGACATAATTTTTACAAAGTCATCTAGTTTTAATTGGAGATAGTTAAATTTTGATTTTGCAAGGTATCTTTTCACAAACGAAATCTTTGGTGGAAATATTCCATCAGCTCAGTTTCTAGACCATTCAAAAACAGAAAAGCGGCATTTTAGTAATGAGTTATAGAAACGCTTCACTATAAGTTTATCTGTTCATAAAAAGAGAAAACTATTTCCAATAATGTGTGTATTTATTTTTCTCTTTCCATTCGGTCTTCAAATTAAAGATTTCCTGTCCACGCCTTTGCAGGTTTGAAGACTAAAATTTTAATCACCAAAACTCATTAGTGACACGCGGTTTTTGGGATTTTCTTGGTTTTCATACAAGAAATAGGTGATTTACAAGTAACTGTCAGAGAAAAATACAACCCATGCTAAACCAGCTTCCAACTAAATCAGGTGAGATCTTTGAAATGCTTGTAACTTTGCCATACTTTATTGACAATTGGTGAAAAACGTTCCATTCCGGACTAATTGTCTGTTAAGGGAATTTCGAAATAAATTATTCATTGGATTCAACTGGGCGTATTTATGGAAAAGTCCTAAAGTTATTGAGTCTGAAGAAGCAGAACTTTCTACTTGACCGATTGTCTGGACGATTTAACAAATAAGAGTTGAACACACTGGGCTAAAGTTTTAGTTAGTTCACGCGAAACAAGCTGGATTGAAATCGAAAACGGTAGTCCTGGAATCTTCAGAGCAGAAAATGCCTATTTCCATACATATTTTTAGGCTATATTTTTTCTTATAGGGTTTCCACTATAAGTAAATAACGGACAATTTTATAACGCTAAAATATTTTCCACTCTACAAAAATATTTCAACCAGCTTACACGTCCCTAGCAACACCTTTAAAAGGGAATAAAGAAACCTTATAGTATAATCCGGACTTGGTATGCAATATTTTCATATACACGGTCTAAAATAAAACATCATATTACATTGTGTATGCTTCAAGAACTATATACTCATGTCAATTCTGAAGAAAGTTTAAGCCATAGAGGCGGACAGATCAATGCAATCTACTCAGAAGTTGTAGTATGAGCGTAATAGAGTTTGCGGTTTCTCAATATCTTGCTAAAGTTCACTTTGATCTTGAATCTAGTTGTAGTAGGTAGATAGATCTTTTAATCTAATTCTCTTCATATTCTACATTGCATTGTTAGCCTATGTCTTGTTAACCTATAGCACTAGGTATCCACAGTGTTGCCCTACTTTCACTTTCTTTTTGAAGTTCTTCTTACTTTCTTTACATGTTTGGTGTACCAAAGGGGTGCATAATTTATTTCAGTGGCATTCCGCAACACAATTCAGTTTCAGAGTGCAGATATGTATATGCAACTGGTGGGTAACAGAAGATGTTGCGAAACTTTTCTGTGGAAAAAATGTCATGCAAACTTGGTCATATAAAAATTTAGTACTACTATATTATCCATCAAAACTTAATTCATCAAAGTGTTTCCCCAAAAAATAACTTTTGCCAATTAGTGCATCTCTTTGTCGTCACTGCCTTGGTACTGAGTTATTTAAAAAATTAGTTCTGAGATAAATACACGTTTAAAAGAGATAAGCAAAATAAAACAAAAACCTGACATGACATCACATACAAAATAGCAAAAATGGGCTGGGCAGGATGCTCTTAAACTAAGAAAATGAATATTCGCAAACAACAACAAAATTGGGAAGAGTTGAATATTAAAATGCTATCTTTGATTGAATGTATAAGCAGTGCAGATTTTTATTGCAGCATACATCTTGCAATTACAAAATTCAGCAACTTGTTTTTGCAATAAACTGTATGGATTGTAGCACTTAGAAACTAAACATTTCTCATTATAACAAATTACACAATATACTTTTTGCAAGACTTGTTTTGTTTACATTTGCTTTACAACAAGCACAATATTTTATTAAGCATCTAGACTACCAGCTTGTATAAGATAGTTATGTATACGCCCGGCCAGTGTCAAACATTCAGAAAATCATTTCCAGGAAATCCTGCTTGTGTTTGAGCTCATAATAACCATATTGGTTTTGAAATGAAAGGCTTTACCTATTTTCCAAATTATTACAATTTTCAAGAAACTTGTTTTAAAAAAGCCTGAATGTTCTAACGAACATCTTACGTGTTTCATAAAACCCAATATGCATGCAGCAGCAACCACGGAGTCACACAAGCCATACAAGTTTCGACATCTTTAATAAATCAAACTTCTTTTGTAGATGATACGCTTTCCGGAAATTAATATTTATGGGTTAGGCAATCATAAGGTACACGTCTTGAATGGTAAATGGCTGTTGCATGAATATTGTGTTTTACGACAATGTAGAACTATCAAGAGAAGCTTAACAAGAATTATGAAAGCTATTACATAATTGGGATATTAATAGGAAAAATTTTCCGGAGAAAATTTTGCTGCTTACTGAAAAATTACTAATGAACAACTTTGTTGAAAACAAATATAAATTTCAATGATTCTAGCGTCCGTCTTCATATCAAAACAGCAAAGCAAAGTGTAAATATGAATAGGACTATCATTACGTATGTAGACGTAATTTGTCTTAGACTTTATTTAAGTTTTGTAATTTTTGCGATAACCTCTAATGGAAGTTAAAATATACTTGCAACAAAACAGCATATTTTACTTCAAAGATATAAAACGGATGAAAAATTTAACGTAGCAAGAAACATAGCAAATTTCTGAATTTGTGGTAATGGCTTTTGTCATTTCTTGCAAAGTTCTGCAGCAAAGTTGGTTCTGTATATTAGGATAAACATTATGTGGCACACGTTGCAAAAATATAATGCGGAGACATCTACAGAGGCAAAAAAACATTGTAACCTTCAGTCGATTTCAGAGTTTACCATTTTGTGTGCAAGATGGTGCAGGCGATTCATAACCTAAAGTATGGTTAGTTTAGGCTTTTGTTCCAGCATTGGTTTACCAAAAGAAATTTCACAGGAAACTATTGTTACGCGTTTGGGCAGTCATCCATGAATTATAAGGCTAGCTACTTGAATTCTAATTAATAAAATGACATTTTTATATAGTTTTTGCTAATATAGTTTTCATGTCATAAAAGAAAATTTACTACTCCACCCAACTCAACTTAAAAAACAAAACCAACAGTTCACCAGCAATTTGTAGTAGCATTATTTGTTGGTGTATAAAATGAAGCTACGAATTGCAAAAATGAATTTTAAGGAAGCAGCAACCATAACCAGTTTTTTAGAAACTTATTTCAAATTTGCGTATTGTATTGGGTTCTGTCCATTTTGGATTAAAAAGTCAAACTGCCAATATTTTCTGCATCAATGGCTCCCTCAAAAACTGTTTTCTGCAGTTAGCAGCCTCTCTTTAATAACACTGCTTTTAGCAGAGACTCGGCAATTGTCATGGCAAGCAAATAAAAACACAAAAATATTCTTTAAAAATGTAGATACTCTGGCTGTTACTTTCCTCAAGATTTTGACAATATATCAGTTTTGGAGAAAGCCTACAATGTACTTAAACCTGTTAAAATGTATTAATAGAGACATTCAAACTGTACAAGTTAAAGATACTGAAAGCACTTCGTCCCGGAAAAATGTTCCCCGAAAAAATGCAGTAGTTTTATTTGCTATTGTATTCACAATATATTCTGTCTCCACTTTAGTTATAGAAAAATGTTCACCTATGGAAAATTGGAATATTGGATGCTGGTGGAACGAAACGATACGTGTCGGAAGGTACAATTTCAATTTGCAAGACACTAGTCAAAGTAATACCATGGATATCAATCTAGGAAACAACCTTTTGGGAGCTTTCACAGCACTGGGATACATACGAAAGTAAAATACAGTAACTTTTGATTATTGGAAATAAATTGTCTAACTTTCACTTTGTTCTGCTTTTGGTTTTCAGCAAACACTTAGCATTGCTTAGCAAGCTATTCTTTTTAATGCATGTGCTCTGCTTACTTAAAGCCACTGCCAGTTTTTGTGGAAGACTTCAAAATGAAAGGGACTGGCGACAAGCGTTACAACACCTTAAGACACTAAAAAAACTGAGCGGAAAAATAAACTTGTTGATTGGAACAAACGCCGCGGTTATTATAATAGATTCCATGTTTTACATTGCTTATTTAATGTACTACAATTTCAAATATGATCAGCAGTTTAATCCTGCTCATGTAGTACTAACACTACTTTCACCAATAAGTTCTGTAATAGTGCTTATTGTATCCGCCTACATACCGCAATTGGTAACTTGTATTATCCACTAAATCAAATGCCTATAAAGCTGGGTTTGAAATTTTAGTTGTTGGAAATTGTGCAGATGAGTACATCCTTATCAGAATGGCTGGCAGAAACAAGCATTTTGGATTGCGTACCTTGCTCCACAGTTCAGCTTTTTAATTGTGAAATCAACAACGCGGAAGTGGGAATCAAAGCTTTAGGCGTATTTCCAGTGAACTTTTCACTGCTGGCCAATGTGAGCAAAGCATTTGACCTATATGAGCTACGCATTTAACTTTATATATGTGCAATTTAATAATCAATAAATAATATGTTCGTAGATTCTGGGAATAACAGTTACATATTTTATTGTATTCCTGCAGTCCTAACTAATATTGCAGGTTTGATGTAAAGGGCCATATTCACACCTTATGGAGAGTTTATCTATGTGGTTTATCTATTGAATATAAATATTTTCGCAAAAATGCCAAGGACATCAATGCTTGAAATAATTTGCAATTTTTTGTAAATTTATTAATGAATTATCAAACATGTTCTTCAAATTAAAGTGGATTCGGCAAACCACTAGAACCTTAGTTCAATAAATTTGATAACTTATCTGCAATTGTAAAAAGCACTTAAATTTGCTTGACAAATTAAACTTTTATGTGTATTTTGGTGGGGTTTGGCTTTTAACAAGAAAATTCTTTCTAAAAGGAAACGAACACGAAATAAAGCTCTAAGAGAGAGTAGTTAAGTATCGTCCAGGCCGTAGAATCTGAATTTTAACAACCTGGTTTAATGCTGTTAAAAAACTAACCTAAAATCATGTGTCGCATGCTCTAGGTGTTATTATGAAAAGTTGTGAAATCGCTGTGACCTCTAACCTAGAGTTGACCTATTGACCTCAAGTTCAATAGGGTTATTACTGAGGTGCTATTGTGTGTGTACACCAAGTTTGGCTGTAAAATTACGTGTCGCAGAGCATGTACGATGTAAAACTGCTGTATCTGGCAGTTAAGGTTCTCAATCAGGGCCTTAAAGCACGAATTTTGACTAACTGGTTGTAAATTTGTAATGGTGGTTAAAAACTGACCTAAAATCATGTGTCGCATGCTATAGGTTCTATTATGAAAGGTTGTGAAATCGCTGTGACCTCTGATCTAGAGTTGACCTTTTGACCTGAAATTCAATGGTGTTCTGGCTGAGGTCATGAACTATCTGTATACCAAGTTTGGTTACAGTTGGCTCAGCCATTGCTGAGAAAAACCCGTACGGGCGAACGGCCGGACGGAACACAATATTATCAAATATCTTGGCCGATACTTATTAAAGTCGCATATGAACTAAACTGACGTCAAATTCTACTTTGTGCGTTTTACATTTTGAAGTTCAGTTTTTACTGTACACTTTGAAGCTAATATTATATTGTTCATAATTGCTGCTGTAGCATAGTTGAACCAGTTAAACTGCAAATATTAAATTAGGAATAACACTAAAAACTCAACATGAAGACATTCTTCCCGTTAGAATATTCTGATGAATCCCGAAGAGTTACAAGCTTTTTAAAATCCTATTTCAATTTTGCATTTTTCCTTGGAATGTGTCCATTTCCAATAAAACAAGAAAATGGACAATACATTTTACATCGGTGGTTACCCCAAAAACTGATTGCAGTAATAGGCTGCTTTTTTGCAATCACTTGGCTTATTGGAGATATGCGCGTGCTACAATGGAAAGGACGAAAAGACCCAAAAATATTCTTTGAAGTTGTTAACACATTAGCAGCAAACGTTTCAAAACTTTTAACCATGTACCAACTTTGGACAAAAGGATTGGTGTACTTAAATCTAATGAAGCTTTTGGAAACAGAAATCCTCAGAAACAACCAATTAACAAAATGTAAAACTTTAGAAGTTGGATTTTCTCGAGACGGTTTTCCAACACGAAACCTATCGGTTATCATACCATCTGCATATTTTTTATATTCCATATTTTTAATGTACACGGGAAAAATTTCTTATGTTTATGGTCCGGTTGATTGGACACCTCGTTGTTTCTGGACTGAAATGGTTCTTGCTGGACGAAACAATTTATTTCTATTGAGGGAAATTAATAATAAAACAGTTGAAATTAGTCGAGAATTCACAGCATCAAACATTGTCATAGGAGCTGTAACTGCATTCGGTTTTTTGACCCGGTAATTACAAATTTATATTAAAATTACAAATGATCTTGCTTTTATAATATTTTGATTTTTAGGAAACAGCTGGTTATGTTTTGTGACCTATTTATCCTGGTGCATTCGCTAACTTTGTACAAATTAGTGGAAAGGTTTATCAAAATGTATGAAAGAGAAAAGGAGTGGTTTCCAGTGTTAAAAGGATTTCATACATTGAAGCAGCTAAGCGACCAAATTGTTTCTAACGTTGGAACAAATGTCGCTGCGTTTGTGCTTGATTCCATGTTTTATATCAACTATGTAATGTACAATGGCTTTATTAGTAAAGAGGAATCTGAAACGTTGCTTATAATACCAACTGCCATTTCACAAGCTAGTTCAGTGGCGGTTCTAATTGTATCGGCTTACATTCCCCGCATGGTAATCATAAGTGTTTGTTTTAGAATAGTTGCTCATAAGATATTTTTTATTACAAACTTCTTTTTCTCAATAGATGGGCTCTTTTTTAACAAATTGGCTAACGGAAGCCTCAATTCAGAAAGCAATACCGGGATCAATTATGCAGCTTTTTGTGCAAGAAATTAACACAAATGAGATTGCTGTCAAACTGCTAAATTTGTTTCCGGTGAATTTTTCCATGTTGTTTAATGTAAGTTACAACATGCGTAAATTCCAAGCCATTATTGATAATTGTAAACATATAATATTTACATCATGTTAAGCTAACTTAACATCGGTTTTATTTCTTACAGCTTCTGGGAATTACTGTAACGTATTTTATAGTCTCCCTACAATCCTAAATTTATTGTTGGTTGCAAAAGGCATATACTGTCAAATATAAACTTGAATAAAGAGAGAAAACGTAATTTCATTTATTTTTTAAGAGGATTTTAGAAAAGCAAGTACAACCAGGTCAAACATGGGTGTCGTCTGGATTTTTCTAAAAGGCCAAACAAAACAAACATTTCAAACCAGAAAGCATTTATAATATTCTTGTTTATTTTGAATTGGTTGGTCTTTTGTAAAGTAGCATAATTTGTCAAATTTGTGATCATAAATTCTTTGGGCCGTATTCACAACTCCTAAAAATGCAAACTAGGTCTTCCCACTTCTGACAGTTTATCTCAACTTTGCATATTACCTTGGACGTTGTCCGTTTCGAATTGCAGAAGTAAATGGTAAACATTTCGTACAAAAAATGTTTTTACAAAGTATGATTGCACGAGCAAGTGGCCCTTTGACGCTGGTTTGGCTTATTGTTAAAACAAAACGAAACTATTGGAATTCGGGAACTGATACAAAGCGTTTCTTTGACGGCGTCTCACATTTTAAATTTCTCTCAATTTATCAATTCAAGACAAAAAGCAGTGCATATTTAAGTCTAATAAAGTTAATTGAGAAAACGTTTTTAACAAAAAAATACAAGGCATGCCAAGACAGTCAGAAGCGGCCACAATTAGCCGTTGGATTTGTCGTATTGTAGCCAGACTTTTATCTGTTGTGTACACTCTGTTTGCACTTGTATGCATGTTAATCAGTATTAAATCGCTTATAGGCCAACACACCCATGAGTTAGAAAACAGAATTGTATTATATTGGTATTGTAATGTTGTACGCGTCGGAAAGGAAAACTTTTTTCTCACTCAGCGCAATTGTCAATCTTTGGAGTTTCTTTAGTGGACATGTTGGGTCTGACTACAATTGGATTCATTACACGGTATTAGTATAAACACATAGTATCCTAGATTTTTAAAAACTAATTAATTTATGTTAAAATTGTAAGTTTTAGCAATGCTCTACCCATGTTTTACCAACTCTTTATTTTGTTGAATGTATTAACTCTCTATGAAACTGAAGGTTTCAGTTTTATCTCTAAAGGACGAACATGAATGGCAAACAGTTTGCAAAATACATCGTAAGTGAAAATTGATCAGTGATCATATAAACGGGTGCATCGTTTAAATTATGGAATTTTTCATTCTGAACATTATGTTCTATTTGGCGGTTATGCTATACTATGGATTCACACAACACTGGAGTATTTTAAAAGTAATGCTTGTCCTCTTTATTCTTGTGAGTTTCAGTGCCATTCTTGTAATTTCAGCTGTAATTCCTTGCATGGTATATACTCATTATTGCATTTATATGTAATTAGAGCATGTTTACAAATTTGTAATTTTGACACAGATGAACAGTTTTCAGAAGTGGTTTATGAATGAACCCTTTCCGAAAGAAGTTCCATGCTCGTCTGTGCGTCGAAGTTTGATAATAAGTTGTATTTGACGAAAGGCCAGAACACTCGCACGGTTTTCGCTGCTAATTTTATAAACACCAGTTAAAAAACTGGAAAGTTGTAAAAACAATATCTAATTTAATTATTTAATTTTTCGAACACAGGAAGAAACTGAGGAAACGGACTAAACAACAACCTACGAGAAATAATTTATAATTTTCAGAATTTTTATATACATGGAATGAGTTGTTTTCATTTTCTTTTGTCAACCCTAATGAATGAAGAAAGAATGTCACATCACGTTTCTACTTGATTGTAGAAAACTCCATCTCGTACCTAATGGTCTTCGCCTCAGATATGCCTATGAAAAGGACCAAAAAGTCTCCATGATTCTTCAAAAGGCAGAACTTAGACTAATGAAAGAAGTTATCCGTATTTTGTTTCTACGTATTACGCACCTGAAACAAGAAAGATTGGCTTTAATCACTACTTTCAAGGATAACTATACAGATCTAGTGGATTGTATTACAACCCTAACATCCATTACATACCAGCACCAAAAGGAGTTATGCCGTACCAAGCACAAGAAAAAATTGGAGAATTTACTGTGTCAATTGTCTACCTCCGAATGTCCCAATCAGTTCAACATTAAGGTTGTCAAAAATACCATACACAACTTTGCGGAGAATATTTATCAACCCACGGAACAAGAACGCTTACTGCTTTCCCTTGGATTGAACTATGCCATACCGAAACCTTTGGATCTGGATGCCACAATAGATCTGATGACAGCGATTGACTTGTCTATAAAAAAGGCCAAACTGGATCCCACCTCGGAGGACCAGGTTCTACATGGCGCAATTCGCATGGTAGAAAAGTATCGTATGCCAAAGTTTCTTAATAATCGGATGAAATGGGTACATGACGCTATCCACAACATTCAATCACACAAAGGAATAGTTATCCTCAGTGCCGACAAAGGAAATTCTACAGTCATTTTAAAAAAGGAAGCATACGAAGACAAAATTCATGAACTTTTAAATACCGATGATTACAAAAAAGTCGAAGCCGATCCTAGTTCCGAAACCAAAAAACAGATTGCCAAAATCATTGAACAACAATGCTCTCGTATAATTGAATTGGAAAACCTAAATAATCACAAGCCTGTTGAAGAAGAGAAAAAGAAGTTCACCAAGACTGAAATCAAAAGGTGGCTACCGTACGAATCCTATACACCAGTGGTTTATGGCTTACCCAAGATCCATAAACCTAACATTCCTTTGAGGCCCATTGTAGATTTTAGAGGCTCGGTGTCGTACAAGATAGCAAAAAATCTTAACTTTATCCTTAAGCCAGTGGCCAACAAATGGAAATTTAGCGTAACCAATTCTATGGACTTTGTCAAACTTTTGAATGAGCAAGAAATGCCGAGAGGATACGAAATGGTTTCGTTTGATGTCATATCTCTATTTACCAGAGTACCTGTTGACGTTACTATCGAATATCAGACATAGACTTTCCTCTGATGACTGCTGGAAAAAGAGAACCAATTACACTCTCAATGAAATTATGGATCTTATCAAGATCTGTTGTTATGAAACTTACTTCAGATTTCGTGATCAGGTCTACAAACAAAAAAACGGGTTACCGATGGGATCCCCACTTAGCCCAGTGATTGCGGAATTTGCTATGCAAATGCTTGAAAACGCAGTGGTAAAAACCCACATATTCATCAAGTTCTGGGTACGGTTTGTGGAGGACATATTTTCATTTGTTAAATCTCGCAAACTTACGGAAATACACCACGATCTGAATAGCTATCATCCATCTTTACAATTCACCATTGAACGGGAATCTGACCACAAACTCATAGACGGAAACTTCACTGGATTACCATTCTTGGACGTTTTGGCATATCGAAGAGAGGATAACTCGATTGGCCATTCTATTTACCGAAAACCTACTCATACCAATAGGTTCCTTCATTATACATCGTGTCATCCAATGGCCCACAAGATCTCTGTAGTTGATGGTCAAGTTAATCGAGTAGTAAAATTATGCGATGAAATTCACATTCCCAAGAATCTGGAATTCATAATCAATGCCCTGCAAAACAATGGCTATCCTTACAGTCTCATTAAAAGAAGAATCGCAATTCAGATGGAAAAGGTGTCAAAGGAGAATGAATTGAATGCTAATGATACAATAAACGCTACAGTTCCAGAAAAGACTGAAGAAGACTTCCAGAAACGAGCCATTCTGCCCTATGTGGGGAAATTAACTGATGATTTAGCAAGGCACTTTCGTAAGCACACGACGCTTGAGATTGGCTATGTACCCAGGAATAAAATCTCCAGTCACATATCAAATTTCAAAGATAGGAAGTCTGAAATTGAAGCTGGAGTTTACGAAATTCCATGTGACGGGAATGATACAGAGGAATGTAACCTAAAATACATAGGTGAATCCAGACAAGGAATAAATACTAGGGCTAAACAACACATGCAACATATCCATAATGCCAACACTGAAGAATCAGCAGTTGCCGAACACGTATGGAATTCTGGACATCAAGTGGACCCTAGAAAAGTTCGCCTGATCGACAAGGAAAGCAACACAGTACGGAGAAAAATAAAGGAGGCCTTGTGGATAAAGTATTCAAAAAATACCATGAACAAAAATCAAGGCAAATCCGTAAAACCTGGTTGGACTCACATCCTAAGGCAAAAATTTTTCGAACACAGGAAGAAACTGAGGAAACGGACTAAACAACAACCTACGAGAAATAATTTATAATTTTCAGAATTTTTATATACATGGAATGAGTTGTTTTCATTTTCTTTTGTGATTGCCCTGATGAAGATAACCGTGTGCTATCGAAAGCTAGGCAAAATAAATAATTGTTTACCACTTCAAAAAACCCGTTTTCACGTATTATTTTAATTTAATTAGTGTTCAAATAATTGTAAAAATTTAAATTTTGGTAATTACCTGTAGTAATGTAATAAGTACAAGTGAAATGCTACTCCAAATATAATCATTAGCCAAACTTGAAACAACAGAGCTTCCAAGACTCCCAACCAATTAGCCAATCCCAAAATCACAATACCAACTTTCAGTTCCAATTGCTTCAGGATCTGCTGGAGAAACCCAGCCTTCTCTGTAAACTCATTGGAGCATTCATGCAGTAGCTTATAGCCAATATACGTGGGCATACAAGGATAAACGAGTAATTGGGACTGATACGGAAATGGAGCAAATACAAGTAAGGAAATTGAAGTGATTAGCAAAGTTACAAATTTTACTTTGTTTTTACTCAAACTATCTTTTGGACAACTTTTATACTCAACTTTCCAAGTTTGCTCAAATTTGACCATGGAGTTAATCAGACAACAGAACAAGTTGCGAAATTTAAAGTTTGTAATCACGCATGCAATTCCACCTAAATACATACTGAATAATAGAATTATATGAACTTTTTCAAAGAGGTAGGCTGTCGACCAAGCTACAGCGGTTTGTGTAAGAACAACTAGAAACAATAAAACTGCCAACACAAACCTGCATCTGATTAAAGTCAGTTTGCGCTTTGAAGCTATTACAAGCCGTTTATTATTGCGATTCCAAGAAAAGGGAAGACAACCGTACATATTTGTTACTTTCATGGACAAATTTAGTGCGGGTTCTTAGATTTCCGAAGTAATGGCAATTTTAGGTATTTCCATGATGCTAATGTTTTTAGCAAAACTACATGAAAAGTTTCCAGTAACAAATATTTCAAGTTTTCTGGGCAGAAGCCTTTCTTCTAATAACGGTTCTTTGAAATATAAGTACATTCACCTCAGCAAGTTTTTGCTGAAATACTAGCACGTTCTAAGATTAGTTGGTATGCATTGCTCAAATATTTATAGATGAGAAGTGAGTTCAAATGTAAAATGTTTTCATTAATTTTCATACTCTTTTTTGAATGGTCACGTTACGCAAACTCTGATAGAATGTTCTTGTACGGTCTGATAGAAGAATTTTGTAAGCCAACCTCAATTTCCCTGAACAAACTTTTGTGTGATAAAGTCCCAATTAACAACATTATATCCACTAATATGGTAAATTATGGGTGGATATTGCTATAATAAGAACTAAACTCTGAATCCACCAAGGATTTGGCTCTGAGAAAAGACTGCACTTCATCAAGAAAATCACGTTAAGACCATCCAACCAACAACCTGGGTTAGGGTAGGTTACCCACCCAGTGAGTCATGGCATATGTCAAAACTGATTAAACAGAACGAAGCTGTAAAAATGTTGGTAGCATGCAAAGTTGAAAACAAATTATTTTAGTGTAGTCCTATAAATGCCACAAAGTCACGTTGAACAACGCTTGCCCGATTGTATGCATCTTGGTCCAACTTTTCAAAAACCTTAGCCTAGGGTAATAGCTTGGTAAGTATTTCATAAAGTACTAAAACAGCTCTGGGTTCTCATACTTTTACTCATACTTTGGTCATACAACACGTTTGGTCTTATGTGAGATAAAATATCATTACGAAATTGATGTAAACATTAGCCCAATGCATGTACCATGCACCCAAATACAATGAGTGAAAGTCATTAAGATCTGTGATTTTCCAAAATTCTGGACCATGTTTTTGTACATATTTTATTTCTATAGAATCGACTTAGCTAGCCCCAAACTTGGGAGATAGCTTAGTTTGGTGAAAGTTCAGGGATTGGTACAGAAATTTCTCAGTCGTATGCAGGACCACTGAGAGTGAAAACTGGCAAAAGTAGTCAGCCTTTTTTTCTATATTTTTTGAAAATGTACTTAACAGCAGTCTATATATACCTTTGGTACACTCCACTAACTTGCATTGTTGGGATAATAGGCAACTCGCTTTCTTTTTTAGTATTTTGGAAGGATGAACAATACCGTAAACTTTCAGCAGCTTGGTATCTTTCTGCATTAGCTACAAGTGACACGGGATACCTAATTACTTTGTTTATTGTCTGGCTGGAAGAAATATATCCTAAAATTTTGACTTCGAACTATTTGTGTCCAATTATTAAATATTTTGGACAAGTAACTGGTTTCCTCAGTGTTTATATAATACTGGCATTCTCTTTAAAAAGATACATATCTGTTTCTTATGCTTTTAATAGATTAAAGTGTACTCCGTCGCGAGCTAGAAAAATTGTGATAGCAGTTTGCATTATATCGGGGTTGCTACATTTGTACGTGTTTGGTATTGTTAGGGTGGTACAAATTCAAATGTTTGAGGGTGATGAATCTGAATTGGAAGAAAGTAAAAATTTTACCTTGTTTTTGGTTTGTTCCGTACCTGAACAGTTTTACAAAATTTCTGAATATATAACATATGTAGACACAGTGCTGACTTTAGTGGTGCCTTTTCTAATTATTTGTTTTACCAATCATAAATTGTCCAAATTTTTACAAAAAAGAAATGCAAATACTAGTTTGCCACCTGCGGAAATATTTGTAGTATCTACTGCCAAAATATCTGCAACCAGTACACCACCAACGGGACACCGGGTTGAAGACTCAACACAGTCAAGAACTGATGAAGTGGACAGGGACATGAGAAGACATACAAGAGACGCCATTTTACAGACGGAGCAAAGAGCTAGTAAAAAGCTTGTACTTGTAACAACCGTTTTTATAGTTTTAAATGCACCTCTACATGGAATACGTTGTGTGAGCTTTATTTATGTAAGAAAATGAAAAATGCAATCGCGTGACATTAAATGATTTGTATTTTGTCTCTGATAGTATATTTTGAATTTTCAGAGTTTATGGGTCGATCAGTATGAAGGACAGAGTGAATACCTAGATGCTTTACACGTGTGGTGTAGTATGCTGTTCAACACAAATTTTGCAGTTAACTTTTTCTTATATTGTGCAAGCGGACGTTTGTTTAGAGAGTCTCTTCTAAATGTACTATGGAAACAAAATTGCAGAACAAGAGAAACATGAAACAATAATTAATTTAAATTTCTTACGAATGCTAAGGCAACTATATTATTTACAATACTTGCAATAACGATTTTGTGAAATGAGATTAATTAGACTTGCTCCAACAAGAAAAATACAAATTCAGCATTTTGTTAAGAAATCGGGAACATTACAACACATGAAGCAATATAATTTTTTCTGGTACAAGTTTTGCCCCGATTTGCTTTGCTTTAATCACAGCGTGCAAAAAAATCATTTGGAAATCAGTATCACCATTAGTGTCACCCCAAGTAGTGTTGTTTCCAAGCCGTGTTGACTTTCATTAAGTACAAAAAAAGAGAAAAGTACGCGTGTTTAAAGTATTTATTGGGATCAATTTCGGTTTAGTTTGTTTTTTTGTTTTGTTTTGGTTACCCTTGTGTATAATTACTGCCAGGCTTATTTTTCAAGTCAGTGAACAGAAAATAACAGAGCTAGAGCTTCAATTTGTCTCTTATTTAATTCCTATTGCGCAATTACTAGGAAGTTGTAATAGTTGTGTAAACCGTATTATATATTGCTTTTTAATTGAAAAGGTCAGGGAATAGAGCTTTTGCTGTCGTTGTGTAAATTCATCGTCGTTTGCAAATTCACAAAGGGGAAATGTTTTTTCGGTAAAAGCCAATGGAACCGAAGGGTATCCTAATGCTACAGATGTTTAAAGTATGAAAGTATTGTCAGTATTCATTTATTGCTTATAATAATATCCATGTAACATTCCTGTAGCTTTTAGGAATATTTCCCTTCGTAATTTAAATTTGTACAAGAAATTTCTGACGAAACAAAAAACAAATTAACTCTGGAGTTTTATGAAATATTGCTACCTGCACTATAAACATAATCAAAAAAATGTCGTATATCATTTTCTGTAATTTATACAAAGATACAAATAAATACATATTCCCTAAAAAGCACAAGATGATCTAAAAACATTTCTTTGGGAATTGATCCCTGGAACCTACTTTGCAATATAAACTGGATTATGCTGCTGCCGAGATTTTTAACAGATTTCCAACTACAATTGTTTCATCTTTATTTGGAAATTCTATTTTGTCAAGCTTGCATTCTCAAGTTTTATAAGGGCAATCCTGTTACGCTCCAACAGGTATGTTAGGAAACTGGATCTTCCTAAGAAATTTATTGAAACAATCTACGAACAACAAATATATATGAGAAACTGTATAGTGTTGTGTAAGTAGCAGACATCAAATCTTCCCCGTATTATTAAACGTGTTGAAATGTTCTTTGATAAAAACAATGATGTATTACTTCTGCTTCTAGGAAGCTAAATATTAGATAGAAGAGAACATTGACTTGAAAGAATAAATGTCCGTATTCAGTATTCTCTGTTTCATGGAATAACATGAGCTGCTTCCAATTTTTGTCAACTAGTTTTATCCTGAGACTGCGAACTCGTTATTTTTAAAATAAATACATTGTTCCAAATACAATTTATTTATAGCATCCGAGAAAATACGTTTCAGTTTCAAAACCAAGCACTGGTATTATATTGGCGTCCGTATATTTTCCTCCACTGATACAGTTTATGCTTTGGATAATATATAAGGTACATATTGTAAAATGTTCTAAAAGTTTAAGGCTTTAGCATACGGCAATCCAATTAAAGCTTCCCTGAAAAACTTGGGTGTCGTTTTTTATGCATCATGGGAAATCTGTCTACAAGACTACCTACTTATGTGTACGCAACGTTAAAAAGCCTGTTTGTACGAACTTGGTTTCCAGCTATATTTTTATTTTTGATGTTTTGTACTACGTTTTGGAAAGTAAAGGAATTTAAATTTTGAAACCTGTGTATTAGCATCACCATTATAGTCACATAAAAATCTACTAAAAAATTACTTAAATTACTACGATACGATATGCATATTCCATCATACATATTCAAATGCGTGTTTTTAAAATGAAAGTTGCAACATTTGCATTAACCAAAATGAATTGCAAAGAAACCACAACAGAATTTTTAACGTGGTTCATTTTTAGCCATGTCAAACGGGTTTACACTTAAAACTGAGCGTTCAATCTTACACAATATTTTCTGACCTTACTTGTAAAATCCGGAACACATTTTAAATCCAGAACCAACTTTGTTGAATCTTACGCTTGGTCAAAGCCAAACAACTTAAGCATTCACAACATTGCCGAGAGATTATGACGTCATATTCGAACAACGTCTTAAAAGATACTGACGTCAATTTGACAACCCACTTGATATTGTACATAAAAAATGGTAGCATTTGAGGTTTTAACCTGTCACCATACACAAAAAATAGAAAGCGTTTAAGGCACAAAATATAAATCCGTAAATTTTTACACTTTTCAAACACGTTCCGTAGGTTTTAGGAATTATATTAAATACTGGAAATGTAAAAACTATATTATATGATAAAAGCGAGACAATATTTGTATTTCGGTAATGTAGTGTATGGTTTTCAGACGATGTATTAAACCATCATATAAAAGTTTAATACTGGCATTGTACTAAGACTTTTAAATAGATATCATTGCATCTTAGCTTATTATTTACTCATGTATATATATATATTGTACTGTGGATACTAAGCTCTGAGCAATAAGTCTCAAAAAGGGCCACCTTTAAGAGAGAAACTGCACTCAAAAGATGTACCAACTCAACCAGCACTTCATCATTTTGCTTTCACTCGTGGAGATTTCTACCCTATATACATTGGTTACTATCTGCTTACTTCTCGGTTCTTGCCAGAAGCTGGAAGTGAGAGCATCCAAAGTTTCAAATTTTCTTCGTGTACTACTGTGCTTTTCTGGTGAAAGTAGCGTTGTTGCATAAAGGTTGTTAAGGTTTCTTCCTGTATTTTAAATTATTGTCAACTTTCTGTGCGTTTTCATTTTTTGTTACAATTTTTTACAAAATTCACTACTAAAATATAATGTGTAAACATGTATACGACGTGCATTTAATCTATATACTAAAGTTTAGCGTGCTTGGAAGGATCTTTACCTAAGTATTTATATTCTGTTCGTACAAAGCCTTATAACTCAGTAACTCCTGTTATTTTGCGCGACGGCACAAAACTACTTGGTGAAGAAAATGTGTTCTAAATTGAAAATTATAGTGTTCTAGCAAGCTGAAGTGAAAGTATATTGCCGCAAGTCTACAACAAAGCATCAAAGTTTTTCCCTTGGATTCATAATGAAATGGTTTTTGACTAGATAAATTCCAGTTGTAACATTTTTATCGTATTCTGTGTATACATCTTTCGCTTAGTAGTAGAGAACGTTTCTGAAATGTGAGCAAAAAAATTGTTTTCAAAATTTCATTCCAGTAGCTTACAGCTTAGGATCCCAACGAGAAGAAAATTATGCAACGCATACGCTGAAAAATAACATTAGTATTTTTCTGAAGTAATTGCAAGCATGAGATCTGCCACGTCTGTGTTTAGACTTGTTGGGTGGAAAAAATAACGAGAGTTCTTTAACGCAGGTTAGTGTTGAATTCAGTTATGTATATTTTTTATAACAATTGAAGTTTTCCAACAATCCAATTAAACATTTTCCATGAAAGCTTTAAGCGTCTAATTTCAAGCTTTTGGGAATTTGTTGAACAGACCCTCAACTGCCTTATGAGCAGTTTCCAGGACGAATTTTCATTTCAGTTTAGTTTTTATAGTTTTTCTTATAGCATATAGTTTTTCTTCCAAAACCAATGCCAGCATTTCTTGGAAAAACCAGCATTTACATTGTTATCTTAAGCATTATTTAATAGCTTTTAATAGGCCACAGTAGTATTAAGCACATTCTAGAACACATGATGACTTGTGCTTGGTATATTAAAGCATTTAAGCTAGGTATGCAATTAATAAAGTTCCACAAAATGTAAGAAAAGTGAATAGAATCAGTCATGCAGTTCCATAGCTTAGGCGAACATCACGAATTTAGCCCTTTCCGCGAAGCAATTATCCACCAAAGCAAGTCAACACAATAGGAAATAGTTCATCCATAATAATACTGCTTATTATTTTCTGCTGGTAACTCCATCGATAGATAAAGTCTTGGTTTACATCAAAATAGTTGAGCTTGCAATATGTGCTATTGTCACGTACAAATCGAAATCACAGGTTTCTTGACACAGATACACAGAATTTTATCTCTTTTGCACGTGTAAAGAAACTCGAGTGTTTCTATGATATACTCCAAAGTAGTTTATAGAACATTATGATACAACATTCAAACTATGTCCCTTAAGCCTTGTCTACATTTAAGTATTCATTACGTACATTGTCACATTACTATGTTGCCACAGGCATATAAAACTTTAATAAATACATACCACATCTTGAAAACCACGTTGCATGAGCTAATGCTCGGTTTTATTGTGTCACATTATACAGAAATAATTGAAAAAGTCCATGCATACTAACGCACCTTCACAACTTCATCTTTTTACAACATAAGCCAGTAGGTATTTTCCATAGAGCATTGCTCAAGTATCATAGAAAAGCTCTGATGGCAATGGAGTATGCTTGAGCTTTCCTGTCCCATCTAATATTTCAACATTTCTGCTTTCACTTTCAGATTTGTATCCTTGGTTCTCCGAACTCTTGGCTCACTTTTTTCATGCAGTTAAAAGAGAAAGCATCTTCAGCTCTGCTGCTTGTATGTTCTCCGCGTACGTTTTGTGAAAGTATATCACCATGGAAAATTATACAATAGCAACAAATCATACCTTTTGGGAGTTTTTTGGTAGTTCGTACCTAAAACACGAATTGCTGTGGACAGTTGCTATAATTGTAGCCTACTCCACAATATTTCTTCTGGGATGTATTGGCAACATAACAGTTATTTTAGTGATTTCACGCAACAATCACATGAAAACTGTAACAAATCTGTTTATTCTGAACCTGGCCGTTGCGGATTTGTTCGTGGTGCTGTTTTGCGTACCTGTTACACTATTTGCTAACATATATGCACGTAAGTAAAACTTTCTCCAGAATAATTTAAAATGTTTAAAAAAATTTAATAACAACTTTATAATTTTCTAGCTTGGGTTTTCGACACAGTATTGTGCAAAACGTTGCCGTATGTTCAAGGCGTTTCCGTTTGTGCTTCTGTGTACTCTCTAGTGGCAATTTCCGTGGACAGGTAGCAAAAATATTGTTTTACCTAAACGTTAAAGCAGAGTAAATGAGCTTGAATTGGGAAATTAGTGCTTTTGTTTGTTTTAAAGATGCGGAGCTTTCTACGGTCCCACTGGACAACACTACGGCATGTCGAAATCCAGTGCTAAAATTGTAATATTTCTAATATGGACTTCAGCTCTTATAGTAACATCACCATGGCTTTACGTTTTTGATATTCTGTATTCTACTGAAGCTCATGATTTTGGGTATCCCTATTGTCACGAGGACTGGTCGGATCCTCTCTACGGCAACATTTATTTTGTGGCAATTCATCTTACTCTGTGTTTTGCTTTACCTTTGATAATTATCACAGTGTTAAGCTTAGTGATTTGGTGGAACATGCAAAGATTCAAGAAAGTCTCGAGGGATTTGCAGTTGCCACTTAAGTACAATATTACTGGAATAACAAAACTGTTGTTTTTAATAAGTATCACTTTTATGATCAGCTGGACGCCGTTGTATGTGCTGATGACAAAAATAAAATTATTTAGTACAACGGAGGTTTCAATAGCGAAAGCAGGAGAAAGTCAAAGTCAAGTGGAACATGTTTTAATACCAATTGCCCAGTGGTTGGGTTCTTTTAATAGCTGTGTAAATCCGATTTTGTATGCGTTTCACAGTAAGAGGTTTCAAGTGTGTGTCACAACCTATTTTAGAAGATTACGGAGAAGTTTTAATAACAGATATTATTCTTATACGTAAGTTAAAGTAAAAAAACATATTAGTAAATTCTGGAGATAAATAAAATATTATCAAATGCAACAATAATCTTTTATGTCAAAAAAAAGAAATAAACTTGTATGCTTACTTTCCATATTTATACATTCGTCTGTAGTGTATTTAACTCAATCAAGCAAATTAACGACTACGTGCATGTGCACGACTACTAAATGTAAATGCAAATATTTCTCTAATCCAACGCCGTCATTTTGATTTCTTTGTAAAATATAGTAAGCTATCTAACAAGTCATAATAAAGTAACCTCAACAACAAATTTATAAACTGGTTTTTATATCCTTTACAAAAAGTTATAGTAGTTTGCTTTGGTTTTTTGGCATACGTGCGCATAGAATTGCAAATCACCTTGATGACCATTAGACATTTTTTCAGTTATTTTTTTACACGGCAAATGAGTAAATTACTACCACTACATCGGATATTTATGAGAGAGAGAAGAAAATCCTGACGAGAATGGAGTATTATGTAACTCCGCATAAGCAGCCTATTCTATTGCTTTAGCAGCGTTTTTATATAAATGATAGTTGGTTCCAAGCGTTATAATTTTTTAGTGCAGCAAGCTGGATATAATACGCGATACAACGTATTACACAGCATAAGTAAACTTCTGAATAATGCAAACATTTTCATCAGTCCTTTGTCAATATTGCCGAATCCTTTACAGGATAATAGGCTTTCAACTTAATATCAAGTACATTGTACAAAATCTGTGGAATGGGCAAAAGTTGAATGGGATTCCAAATTATGCCTATGTGCTCATCGACGATGAGTTATCGTTTCAAACAGATCCACATAACCCTATATTCTACATCTTAAGTTTATACCAAGTAGTAGATGTGCCAGCATTTTTATCTATTAGTCACTTATTGAGTTCTGATTTGGCTGCATTTATACGGTTTATGCATAGCTTACATTCCAGCAAGATTATTTTGTAGAATATCTGAACTTTGCACATATAATACTGCATGCAAGTTAAATTTAAACACGTTTGAGCTAATACAGGAGTGTACACTTTTGCCAAAACAAGCACAATTATTCAATATTTTGAGTTTGTCGACAAAATACCCATTTGAATTTTTAGTTTGATCCTACTACTGTGAACACGCTAAGCCAAGTTTTAACATCAAAGCAATTTTATGCGTTTTGCTGCAAACCCTTTTACATGAAATAACTGATTGCTTTCACTCAGTTTATCGACAACGCATGTAACTACATTAAAGCCATTTTTGATTGGGAACATTCTTTCCAAAAAATCCATTGTGCAGTTAGTTAGTAAAAAATAAGCTATGTACATGCGCGTTATAGACATTCATTTCAAATTTCTACTGTACGAGCTCTTTGGTGTTGTGATACTAAACAAGAGCAAATTGCATTTTTCACTAACTAGCCTAAAGCAAAACGTATTATAGCTTTAATGTTATTCGGTTTTACACTATGTTTATAAGTATCTCTTTTGAATTTCTTTTTTAAAAGTCAGCATTCCATGCTGCTATTACCTCGTCAAGTTATCCGTAAAGCAATTTCCAATTTTAAAAATAAATTATATACTAGCATCAATTGGAGCATAGTTCCGAAAAACCCTTAAAGATTGCTTTTTTGTGCGTAGAAAGTTTTATCCTAGAAAAAGAAAATTGCAGCTATTTGAAGCATATATATGTATGTAGCATTTCTATAAGGGTTAGAGAGAAGCCAAAAGTTTCATGTCTAGAATTTTATCACAGGACATGTTTGAATTTGATTCATGCTGCACTATCAGTGCAAGATATTTGAGTACTATAGGATTTAATACTGTAAGGTTTCAAAGTTTGCCACAAGCCATTTTTTGTTACATGTGTAAAATTTCTAATAAGAAAAATATGCAACGAATTTTCCGTTTTCATTTACTCAAGTTTAAGTCTGATTACATTTAACCACTTAGACTTGCCTTCACGTTAACATTTACGTTATATGTTGAATACATACATGTTTTTTTATTATCGCAACCTTGGGTTTTAAAATAAAAATTACTTTTTGTGGCAAGTTCTATTTATTCAATCATGCAGAAATATTGCTGTGTTAGAAAGCGTTTTGGGCGGATGAAAAAGGACTTGATACTCATCTCTGCACTACGACGGCATAGCAGATATGATATACTATTCTAAATGTTCTAGAAAAGTTTTTATTTAAATTTTACAGCACTATTTCACCCCGCTCTATAAGCGCAACAAAAACCTTTTTCAAACTTTTACTTTCAGTTGTTCATCGTTGTAACTCACAGCGTTGAGATGGGTGCAAAAGAAACGAATACAATACACTGGTTAACCCCAGAAAAATGTGGTTTCCAGATAAAAAAGCAACCAGTGGCGGTGGTCATTCATGTGTAAACAAAAGTTGCTGAGAAAAAAAAATTTACAAAGTAAAACTCGGTACACCGTAGAAACCCAATTTACATCGGGGAAATTCTTTTGAATGAGTTTCTATATGAAATTTCCACGCACGTAGGAAATTGCATAATATAATCTATAACAGTTGCTGAATTCGGCACATGAGTCAAAATGTTGATTAAAGCATAATAATAACAAACTGATTTTTCCTGTTTTTGCTTGTATTACTTAAACCGGTTACATCAAATATTTTTGCCGTACTTTGGAAACGATAAAATTCGAATTCTTTACGCAAGGTTGGCATTTCAAATACTGGAAATAGCACAAACTATGTTGCTTATTTCATACATATTTTTTTATGGTAACATTGACACTAGTGTCACATCAATACTCAAATCTGAATTTATGTCATCCGCAGCTATGCTATGACATGATAAACTGGGAAATGGGGGATGTTGTGGCAGTAGATGCTAATGTGCTATCAACAGTCGAGACAAGTAGAACTAGCTATATAATATGCATCAAGAAGTGCTTGTTACATACTTAGGACGGATACAAAAATCTGTGTTTACCCCAGTGTACAACTTTCCCGGAGAAGGCAAAAACATTGAGCTACCAACATACGACAGTTTCAGTCTAAGCTCGTTGCGTAACAAAAGAAAATCTTGGCTCCTTTAAAAACTACGCTAAGATTAAATGCCATAATAAGAGTGTTGACAACATGAAAACTTGCTAGTTTATTCAAAGGTCTTATACTTTTAGTTTCATTCTATTTGTACAACCATACAATGCAACATTAGTCAGCAAAGTCTCATACTTTTATTTAAACACTACTTTCCAGCTTAAACCTGAGCATGTACTGATGGGCATGATTTTTACAATTAATTTTAATTGGAGTTTGTTATTTTTGATTCTTTAAGATATCTTTTCAATAACAAAACCTTTGGTGGAAATGGAGATTCTTTCAAAAAATGAAAAGCATCGTTATATAAACATCTCGATATGAACGAGGTATGAGTGATTTTTTTCCTTTTAAGTAACAGTAAATTGCAAAGTTGTATGTCTTTAAGTTAAAGATTTTTTGCCTACGCTTTTGAAAAGCTGCGAGATTATAATTTTAATCACCGAAACTCATTAGTAAGTTTCCCACAGGCCGCTTTGGACAAAAGTTTAATATGAAGTATTGACTTAGCGTTTATATATTCTTTCGATCTATGCAAGTTATACTATCTAATTCTGTGTTTTACAAGAATGGTAAAATTTTTGTTTTAATTAAACGTCGTTAGCCTCCTCGCTTTTTAGTCTGACAAGGTATTTAATCAAACGTTTACAAGTCTTCAATTTTGTCAGCATCATCAATTAGTACTTTAGTACAATGCAGATGTTTATAATAATGTACGCTAAAATATAAAAAGGAATGAAACTACAACTACTACAAGTTGGCCAAAAAATAATTATACCTCGTTTCATTAGCAAATCCATTGAGGTTTTTTAAAACCAATGCATGATTTTCATTGTTTATACGAGTATTTATAAGTACAAACGGCTTGACTTCTTGACTTTCTAGCCTGATCAATTACACTGTGCAAATAAACCTTTTCAAATGCTTCCTTTAGGTATACATACTTTATGCTAGTGAATCAACTTATTCAACATCACTATCACACTTCCACTTGTGTATATTGAAAAAACAAGGCGCGACAAAATCTGAAAAGCTTGAACCCTTGTAACTCTTTAATTTTAAAAATAAACAATGGAAAAGCAAAATGTACGAATTTAATGAATCTTAAATGAATTTTTCTTCTTATATCTATTATTTGGCAATTTAGAGATTTTTGTATATTTTTATAGATGAAGAATTTAGGGAGACATAGCAGTAATTGACAACTTGTAATAATGTGTATACAGAAATCTGTTATAATGCAGATTTTATAAGCGACTAAAACTTTAAAAGTTTGTGTAGCAGAACGTTCAAAGAAATAATTGAACCACGAAAAGCAAACTGAGTATGTAAATATGCTAATGAACTTGGAAGAAAACATAGTAATAAGTTTGTAACTTACATTCACTTACAGTAGCAAGTTGGTTATTGTCTTGAACCAGGTATTTGAGCTGTTTCATGAATTCTTGCTCTACGTTTTTGTTCGGGGAAATATTTGATTTTGTAATTCTCGGGAAAAATACAACCCATGGTAAGCCAGACTGCAGCTAAACTTGTTAGCAAAATCAAGCGAAATCTTTATAAAGCTGGTAAATTTGTTACAGTTTTTATCAAAAATGGTGAAATAGGTTTAGTTCTGAACTAATTGTCTGTTAAGGGTTTCCAATTTCAAAATAAATTATTCATTGGATTCAACTGGGCGTATTTATGGAAAAGTTTTGAAGTTATTGAGTCTGAATCCCTAGAACGTTCTACTTGACAGATTCTCTGGACGATTTGTAAGTAGAATTTGAACACAATAAGCCAGAGTTTTAGTAGTAGTCCTGGAATCTTCAAACCAGAAAATGTCTGATCTTATAGGTATTGTGAGGTTATATTTTTTGTCTAAGTGTATCTACGTCTAGAAAACGCACATATTTATAACGTTAAAACTTTTCACTGTAAAAAATATTTCAATGGCAATTCCCTGGCAACACCTACAAAAAGAAATAAAGAAGCCGTAATGTATAATCCGCACGCCGTATGCAATATTTTCATATATGCGTTCTGAAATAAAAACTTGTGGACTCGCTTCAATTCTGAAGAAAGTGTGGAGGCTGATAGACCAATGCAATCTGCTCAGAGATTAGTAATAGAGTTTGTGGTTTTTCAATATCTTGATAAAGCTCACATTTATCTTGAGACATGCAGTAAGGTAGATCTTTTAATCAAATTTCTTTTCTACATCGCCTTGTTGGCCTATGCCTATGCGTTCTAGCTAACCACAATGTTTCTCTACTTTCACTTTCTTTTTGAAGTTCGTACGGCTTTCTATTTTTGCTTGGTGTACATGAGGGGTGCATAATTTATCTCTGTAGCATTCCACAACACAATTTATTTTCCAGAGTGCAAGCATATGCAACCGGTGGGTAACAGAAGTAGCTTTGTGAAACGCTACTGTAGTAAAAATGCCATGCAAACTTGGTTATACAACAAATAAAGTAATGCTGATTTAATGACGTTATTCTGTTCTGGAAACAATATATAATATTGGAATAATCATGGACCATTTGTTTTGAAGTTAGCACACCGGATGTAATTTTAGTACGTAGCATATCTTAAGATTGAAAAATTTACATTTTATCATTCAAATTACATTTTAAAAATTTGGAAACAAACATAATTCATCACACCGGTTCCTCATCTAACAACTCCCTGCCTGCCAAATACATACATCTCTCTGATAAATTTCGTGGTACAGAATTATTTTAAAAAATAGTCCCTTCTATTATTAATACAAGATAAGACACGTGGACAAAATGAAGCAGAAAACTGACATGACACCATGCAAACTAGGGAAAAGCGGTATATGAACCCAGTAATATGTTCTTAATTTAAGATATGCAAATTTGCAATTACTAAAAAACTGATACGAGTTGGATATTGTCGTTGATAGAATGTGTTAGCATTGTAAACTTATATTGTAGCATAGCATAGCATACGATTTTGAAATTTAGCAACTTGGTGTTTTGCAATAAAATGTATACATAGGAACTCTTAAACTACTTATTAATTTTGCGTAATCACATATTACGCAATATTTTGTATGCAAAACTTGTTTCGTATCTATCTGCTTTACAACAAGTACCCTGTTTTGTAAGTATCTATACTAGCAGCTTTTATAAGATGGTTATGCATACATCGGGCCAGTTTCCTATTCATTTCCCGGAAACTCTCCTTGTGTTTAAGCTCATATTTACCACGTTCCCTTTGAAATAAAAAGCTTTACATTTACCAACTCATTACAGTTTGGATTAAATTTGAAACCCAGTATGAATGCAGCAAAAACTAGGGAACTTACACAAGCCATTTAAAGTCACGGCATCCTGAATAAATGAAACTTATTTTGTAGATGATACGCTTTCCGGAAATTATTATTTATGGGTTAAGCAATAATAAAATACATGTAACGATAAATAGCTGTTATATGAATATTGTATCCTCTGACAATGTAGGACTATCTATTAAAGCTATTACTGCATTGCAAGATTATTGGGAAAATTATTCAAAAAAAATTTGCTGCCAGGCTATGTAAACTTTACTGGGAAAATTAACAATTAGCAACTACATTGTAAAATTAATATTTTCAACGTTCAACAATTGGTGTCTGTGACGACAACAATTGCTGGTAAAAGTATTTTAAGTTACATACAGTCTTTATACCATAACTACAAAGTAAGTTTTAACACATAAATAGAACCACCATTATGCATTTCGATATATTTTTTCCTTATTCATTTTAAATATAATATTCTAACTACATTAAAAAAGCAAACGAGTTATTTTTGTATTTTAAAGACTTGGGGAACGATGATAAAAACTAGTCTCATATCAGCTTTCTTCCTTAAATTAGTTTATGTATTTATAATACCAATCAAACTCTGAACTGAATGGATGCTTAAATATAATTTCTATAAGCCATATATTCCACATGAACAATTTATATCAACGACGCAGCAGGAAGCTTAGCAGATTTCTCAAAACTAACTGCAATTGTGGTAGTGGCATCTGTCATGGTTATTTGTGCAACTTTCTACAGGTTTATCCTACAGAACAAGGAGGTAAACTCAACCAGTTTTAGATGTTATGCAAACGTGGTAGCAGCAACGAAATCTGCAAAGCTTAAACCCTAAGAACTTCAACGGACGTTAGAATAAATACAATTATCCCTTTCTCTTCTTCAAACTGTGTATAATGTGCGGTGGAAGTTCACGATGACTAAGTTCAGGCTTGTAAAAGTTTGACAAATTAACTTACTGTAATTTATAATTAAAACAGAAAGCACGTTGCCATTGATTTTACGTAGATTGAAAGTTTTCTTAATGCTGTTATTAGACTTGATGAATAAAAAGTACATATTTAAAATCCTATACATTTGTACTGAACTGAATCTGGCTAAACGAGTTTTGTACAAACATGCTGTAGAGTTTTACTTGTGGAAAATATTTATATAGTTCAAACTTGTCAACAAAATGGGCTCATATGCTTGTTGTTTGAAAAAAGGCCATGAAACTATGTAGTTCAAACTGAAAGGCTTTTTAGTAAAATATGGAAGTCTTTACTTGACATGGAATAACCTTGAAGCACCAAGCCTCAACGCTTGCGACTTAGGTATTAAAGCTGAATTACATAAGAAATATGTATGTATTGAAGATTTTTTATATTTTTTCTTGTGCAAATGGTTTGGAGGTAGTGAGATGTAATGCATAGTTCCCTCAAGCTAGTGGTAATCTTGTTTCTGCGAAATCATTTTTCCATTAAAAACCAGAGTTATCGCCTGACTCTGCAAATGTGTTAGTGACATTGTTGTCAGCGTCAGAATATTTGCTTGCGTAGCTCTCATTTTTATATAAGAATAAGGTATGCATTATAAAGGCATTTTTCAGAAAAGGCTCTATTGCAGCGCGTAATGTGGTATTTTAATATTCTAAAACGGGTTACCTTTGTGAGATTAAGTTTTGACATAGAATACAAAAAAATACATACATGGTATCCTATTTATTGTTTTCACGCATACTGCTTGAATATTATGCAGATGTAAGACAACGCTACAATTTTCCATCCATATTTCCTGATGCCAAGGTGTTTTGTTTTCTGGATTTGTCAGCAGCAGTTGTTGTAAAATATATTTTTTAAATATTATTTTATCCGGTGTAATACTGAAATATGAAATAATACTAGTGTAATAGTTAGGGTCGATGATATGATAGATGGCATAGTGACAACAATCTGTGTGTCAGATGCAGATACAAACCTCTTATAAACATCGTCGTTATTTAGACAAGAAAATAAGGAGAAAGTAATTTTCGTTCACAGGAGGTAAAAGTTATCTGGAAAGCTGTTGCTGCAGTTTTGTTCTTTTTGAGATGAACACTATTTTGTGCAGATTGTAGAAATGAAAGGGGTGGAGACATCTTTGGAAGTCTTAGATGTTTCAACTTTCCAACCATTCCAGAGTTTATCATTTTGTATGCGAGATGGTGCAAGTGATTCAAAAACATAAGTCAGGGTTGCAATAAACTTTTGTTCCAGAATGAGCTACCAAAAAAGGAATTTTATTTATTGTAATGCTTTTAGGCAATTGTCTATCACTTTTAAAACGTGCTACTTGAACATCAATTAACAAAATGACATTTCTGTCACAGTTCTTGCTTTAAAATTTTCATTTTGTAATACGCCACCCATTTCTTATTGCAAAACAACACGAACATGAACAAATTTGCGAAAATTGCCATTATCTGTGAGTCTATGATGTATAATATGAAGCCGTTACTTGCAAAAATTAAATATAAGGAAGCAACAACTATAACCAGTTTCTTAGAAACTTATTTTAAATTTGCGTATTGTATTGGATTCTGTCCATTTTGGATTAAAAAGTCAAACTGCCAATATTTTCTGCATCAGTGGCTTCCTCAAAAACTGTTTTTTTGCAGTTAGCAGCCTTTCTTTAATTACCCTGCTTTTTGCAGAATCTCGGCAATTGTCATGGCAGGAAAATAAAAATCAACTACACTGAGGTGGGAATCAAAGCTTTAGGCGTATTTCCAGTGAACTTTTCACTGTTGGCAAATGTAAGCTAAGCATTTGAACTATTTAAGCTGCCCATTTAACTTTATTTAAGTTTGCAATTGAATCAATATAAATTATAATCGCAGATCCTTGGAATAATAGTGACATATTTTATTGTATTCCTGCAGTCTTAACCAACTTTGTAAAGATTTAACCAATTTAATAAAAAGTTTATGTATTCAATAAAAACATTGACGTATGATTGAAAGTGTTTAGTGTTTGTCGACTTAATACTCAAATATCAAAATCGTTTTCAAATTAAATTGGATTCGGCGAATCATTAGAATTTTAGGGATTGTCACATCAATGGGATGAGTCATCCACATGCTCCAAAAGAACTGTTGCTTGCTTGACAAATTAAAATCTTCTATTTTACTTTGGCGTGGTTCAGTTTTTACCAGGAAATTTTTATAAAAAGAAACGAATTAAAATCTCAAATAAACTAAACTAACGCCAATTCTACTCTGTACATTTCACACTTGTTTGCTTGTTCTTCTACTGTATAGTTGGAAGCTATTATTATTATTTAATTTTTGTACTGACTTAATTGCCGCTGCAGAACTAGTTCACCTTCAAAAATTGTAAGAGTCATACAAACTGAAATTGAAAAATGAAGGCCTTCTTTCCATTAGAAAATTCTGATAAACCCAAAAGAATTACAAGCTTCTTAAAATCGTATTTCAATTTTGCATTTTACCTGGGAATGTGTCCATTTCGATTAAAACAAGAAAACGGGCAATACATTTTACATCGATGGTTACCCCAAACACTGATTGCCGCAGTGGGCTGCTTTTTTGCAATTACTTGGCTTATTGGAGACATGCGTATGCTGCAATGGAAAGGAAGAAAAGATCCCAAAATATTCTTTGAAGTTGTTAACACTTTAGCAGCAAACGTTTTAAAACTTTTAACTATGAATCAACTTTGGACAAAAGGATTGGTTTACTTAAACCTAATAAAGCTTCTGGAGACAGAAATCATGAGAACCAATCAACTATCAAAATTTAAGGCTCCTCAGATGGAACCTACTGGAGACAATATATTAACCAAATACTTACCGGTTATCATACCAGCTGCGTATTTTTTATATTCCATATTTTTAATGTACACGGGAAAAATTTCTTATGTTTATGGTCCGGTTGATTGGACACCTAGTTGTTTCTGGACTGAAATGGTTCTTGCTGGACGACACAATTTATTTTTAGTGAGTAATATTGATAACAAAACAGTTGAAGTTAGTCGAGAGTTTACAGCATCAAACATTGCTGTAGGAGCAGCAACTGCATTTGGCTTTCTGACGCGGTAATTACAAAATTATATTCAAATTACAAACTAAAACGTCTTAGAATAACGATTTGATTTTTAGGAAACAATTGGTGATGTTCTGCGACCTATTTATCCTGGTGCATTCGCTAACCTTGTACAAATTAGTGCAAAGGTTTTTTAAAAGGTTCGAAAGAGAAAAGGAGTGGTTTCCAGTGTTAAAAGGATTTCATACATTGAAGCAGCTAAGCGACAAAATTGTTTCTAACGTTGGTACAAATGTCGCTGCGTTTGTGCTTGATTCCATGTTTTATATCAACTATGTGATGTACAATTGCTTTATTAGCAAAGAGGAATCTGAAACGTTGCTTATAATACCAACTGCCATTTCACAAGCTAGTTCAGTGGCGGTTCTAATTGTATCGGCTTACATTCCTCACATGGTAATTATAAGTGTTTGTTTTAGAACATCCATGTTTTATGTTCCATTGAAAACTTATTTATCTTTATAGATGGGTTCGTTTTTAACAAACTGGCTTACGGAAGCCTCAATACAGAAAGCTATGCCGGGATCAATTGTTCAGCTTTTTGTGCACGAGATTGACACAAATGATATAGCTGTTAAACTGCTAAATTTGTTTCCGGTGAATTTTTCAATGTTGTTCAATGTAAGCTACAACCAGTATAAAATCTAATCTATTGTTGATAATTGTAAACATTTAAAGCTTTCAATAATTTGAGCTAACTTAACATCGATTTTATTATTAATTACAGCTTCTTGGAATCACTGTTACGTATTTTATAGTCTTCTTACAATCTTAATTATATTGTTGGTTAAGCGCATACTTTGTTTGTAAAACTTTGTTCCTTGAATTCCTAGTTACGCAACCAACTATTTTTAAGCAAGTAAACAATTATTTTTGGTTCCTATAGACTACGTGTACTAATGCAGTAGTAGTACGCAGTGCTATGTTTTAGCAACAATATATCATATTTAAAGCTCTAGTTTCTCTTAGTCAGTAATTTTGAACAAAGGTTTCAGCTATCCAATCTTAAACAGAGTAATCGGACTCCACCAGAAAATCCAGGTTTTTATAACAACTAGCACAATCAAAAAATAAACTTTGCTCAAACCTAGCTGCATACGTCAGCATTTAATAAGTACACATTTTGAAACTAAACGTTCATAAATCAAAAGCATTCAATAATCCAGCTTTACTTAATGCTGATTAAATAATTTCCACATAGCTGACCAATTTGTACTCACTCATAACCGGTAGCACAGTTCCCGTTAGACTTATAAAAAATTTCAAGTTTCTAGCTGGTTTTGAGACATCAACTGTTTTAGCTATTTTTTTGTAGGTCAATAAAGTATTTATGATTTAGACAAGCAAGTTCATTAAAAAAATGTATAAATTCCCTTTTTTGTTAAAGTGTCGTATCCACTTCCATAGTTTTATTTACCCTAATAACTAAATTAACTTATTTCAGAATTCATATTTCTTAGAAGAAAAAAATATTACAAGTATTCCTAGCAATTATAAGGACTTTCTGAATTTTTGCTTTTAAAGCAGTAGAACATTTATAGAAATTCGACCACAATTATGGGAATTAAATATGAAATTAAATTTGATGCTCAAATGTAACCTCAGGGTAATTCTCATTTTGCGAAAAGTTTGGTCGGGCCATGATCACGTACAAAGGTAACCAAAACAACAAAAGGGACCAATTTAATACAGTAAAGCTTTTACCACGCTTTGGTTGGGTATCCTGAAAGTCAATGCAAATAAATATTAAAAGCAAAAGGGCTAAAATTGAGCAACACATGAGTTAAATTTTTCATGCAAACACACTACAAATTGAAACGAGAGTGCATTCAATATGAAAATAAGTTATAAGTTGAACCAAAAACAAATACAGAGTTACTGCTTTATGTGTTGACATTTTTGAAAGCTCTTGACAAAAGGCTAGTCGAGTATGATCCTTGTCATAATTATTCCTGATGTGCTCTTTTTTACAAATTCACACGAGTTCTTATTAGCATGAATGTTTATTTATTCACTTAAGAGAACGGGGGCAAAAATCGCTTAAGGCGCATTCACATTGATAGCAGTGCTGTAGTATAATTTTCTCAGATCAGGATGTGTTGAGTTCTCAAGTGTAAATATAGCACTTACAGCAATGTCAGCAATACAATAGCTAAAGCATAGACATGGAAAGCAAGAACAAAAAACAAAATAACAATAAAGAAGAAAAGCTAAAGGAATCTTTGTGCCAAGCGGAGTATCCAAACAGCTTGTAACCAAAATTGCTACAATTTTCTCGCTATTAAAGATTACCTATTTAACAGCATGCAACATTTCTGCAGCTTTGCTTGTATATCTCAGCTGTAACAGTAATACCTAGAATTTGTGAGGAATCATGCACATGAAATTGTTTTCTTTTCAAACAGTTCCAAACACATCATGATGGAGGCATAGCCTTTCAAAAATAAATGGGGTGCGGGTGTATGGAAATACACAAGTGTATTCTATTTTAAGCTGGTGCAGCAGGCTACCTAATGATGCGCTTTTCAAAACATGTCTAATTGTATGCTGAAATAACCCAAGGTCATTGTTTAACTCACAAATTTTGTTATTTTTATTAAAAAATAAATTAAACAATTTGCAAGGTGCATTCAAATTCAAACTGTATTTAAACATGCAGAAGTTGTAAGGTAGGAAAACACATTTTTGATTCGGAATCATTTAATATTCTTTCAGATGATAATGATGATATTCTGTGATGTAATGGAAAGCTTTGCAGCTCTTGCGGAGCAAAAACTCGTAAAATCTTTTTAACTGCTATATCGGCATGCCTAATTCCGTATTCGAGTAAGCCTTGTTAATTACAAGCATAAGGAATCCAGGCAGTCAATAGTCTGCTTTTAGAACTTTGCATTCTCCATATAACCGTAGCATATGTTTAGGTTTACCTAATTTTTCTATTTGCCAACTTTTTACAAAAAAATTGATTCAACGCTGGTTTTCTCGCTGTTTGTTTAAAAGGTAATGTTAATGTTGTTTAATACTGGCATCCCGTTTGTCAAAAAAATTAGCGTACTTTCGTTTTACTGTTCCGTTTTTCAAACTGAAATGCTCTATACCTGTTATTTTGTGATTTTCTTATTACGTTGTCGTAATCCATTATTGATGAATGTTGAAATTTGTGGCATGCTTTCTTATACGTTAAATCATTTTTGCCTCAGTTGTAAACGTAAAGCATTTTTAAATCGGAATGAATACGCGTTTTAAAAAATGAGATGTTATCGTATTCTGGGTACTGGTTCTTATCACCAAACTCCATAACATTTTATTATATATATTTGGCGCATATTTTTGTCATCCAGTCATCATTGTGTCGCATCAATCACACACGTCATTTTTCGGCGTAGATCTGGCATCATAAATTTGTCATCTATTTCATACTTGCTGCATTTTATCACCACACGGGTCATATACGGGTAACCTATATTTTAGCTACCCATCAACAGTAGCAACTCAACCGACAAATAAACTTTATAACCATTTTGATTGCTTTTTGTCACCCAGTGGAATATTTCCTCATTAAGTGTTAAGCCAATGCGTTATACAAAAAGGTGGCGTACGTGCAGAAATTCAGACATGATGATAGCAACTTTTCAGACAGCAATTTACGTAACGTCTGGATTGTTCGCGTGTAAGCAATTGTCTAAATGCAATGCATAGAAGCCATTTGTTTTCGGTTAATGTTTCGTTTGTCGGTCTGCTTAGAATTAAATTTCCTTTATGAAATTGTAAAAGCTATTATTATTTTAAGCAGCAGTATACTGTTCAATATTTACCGTTGTAGAATTTGACAAGTTTTTAAACTTTAAAATGTCGATAACTGATATAAAATGTGTTTTAAAAGCCTACTGACTGCAGTGTGCTATGCGCATCTTCACTACTTTGCCAGCAAAAATTAATTACATTAAAGGAAGACATATCTTGCACAATCAAAAACCATAAAACTTACAAAGCATTAATATGGCATTAATAAAATTTTCTTTGCCTACACAAGTGTGTAGGTTACATGAGAATAACGTTATTATCCAAAAATTCCTCTTAACAAAACTTACAGATGTATGCATGCATGCACGCACGCATTACCAGCGATAGAACAATTCTCCGATAAAAATTTTATTGCAATTTTTTTGTGTAGATGTACCTGTCAATGTTAATTTAATGCAGAGGATGAGGTATAAAAGGGCAAGCTTGAGTTGTACAAATCATCATTCAATTCTACAAATCCAGCAAACAACTTTACTTTACACTTGGAAGGAAGACTCATCGTCTTACAAGCGGAAATTCATCATGAAGCTTATTATCATTGGAAAAGTTATCGCAGCCATTCTCCTAGGGCTAACTGCTGTTTCCGCGGTAAAATATATTCTTGTAGCAAATTTTTAAATACTGAAGTGGTAAATTAATCTTGTATTTGTGTTGTATTACAGGCCGGAGCCTCGCCTGGAGCAGCCCCAGCAAAACAAACATCGGCTGGAAGCGCTGGAGCCGGAAATGGAAAGTAACTTTCACCAAAGTTATCCACTGGCTTGCATCAGGCTTGCAACCGGAATAAACATCTTTTAAACTCTTTTAATTTGCGCGAGTTTTTTTATATGGAAACTATGTTTTTATAAATAAAATTTTCACAAATTTTTAGAGTAAATTCATTTTCATCCGATTGAATGAATCTACATTTTATTACAAGTTTTCCACTGCATTTTTTCGGATGAGTTATTGCATATCTATAACGCACACACTTAAATCACATGTGGGGCACTTGTAGCTTTAGAATTGGAAGTTTTGGGATGGCAAAAACGGAAGATACACTTAACTAGGCTCATTATTTGGAGTTTAAATTGTGGTGTATTGTAGTCTCCAAGAGATTTCTCATTTTGTTGTATATTGCACTTTTACATAATAATGGCTAAGGCTACGCCAACTCCCGACAGCCATATTTTGAAGTTACGAAAAACGAAATTATTTGTGCTTTGGTCGATAACTAGTGTCAATCTAGTCAGTGTAACTAGTATGAAAGAGAAAAGGAGTGGTTTCCAGTGTTAAAAGGATTTCATACATTGAAGCAGCTAAGCGACAAAATTGTTTCTAACATTGGTACAAATGTCGCTGCGTTTGTTCTGGATTCCATGTTTTATATCAATTATGTAATGTACAATGGCTTTATTAGTAAAGAGGAATCTGAAACGTTGCTTATAATACCAACTGCCATTTCACAAGCTAGTTCAGTGGCGGTTCTAATTGTATCGGCTTACATTCCCCACATGGTAATCATAAGTGTTTGTTTGAGAATAGGTGCTCATAGGATATGTTTGACTACAAACTTCTTTTTCTTAATAGATGGGCTCTTTTTTAACAAACTGGTTAACGGAAGCCTCAATTCAGAAAGCAATACCGGGATCAATTATGCAGCTTTTTGTGCAAGAAATTAACACAAATGACATTGCTGTCAAACTGCTAAATTTGTTTCCGGTGAATTTTTCCATGTTGTTTAATGTAAGTTACAACTTGCGTAAATTCCAAGCCATTATTGATAATTGTTAACATTAATATTTACAGCATGTTAAGCTAACTTAACATCTGTTTTATTTCTTACAGCTTCTTGGAATCACTGTAACGTATTTTATAGTCTCCCTACAATCCTAAAGTTATTGTTGGTTGCAAAAGGCGTATACTATGTCAAATATAAATTTGAATAAAGAGAGAAAACGTAATTCATTTATTTTTATTTTTTAAAGGATTTTAGAAAAGCAAGCACAACAAGGTCAAACATGGGTGTCGCCTAGATTATAATAAAAGGCCAAACAAAACAAACATTTCAAACCAGAAAGCATTTATAGTATTCTTGTTTATTTTGAATTGGTTGGTCTTTTGTAAAGTAGCATTTGTTAAATTTGTGAGCATAAATTCTTTGGGCCGTATTCATAACTCCTAAAAATGCAAACAAGGTCTTCCCAACTTCTGACAGTTTATCTCAACTTTGCATATTACCTTGGACGTTGTCCGTTTCGAATTGCAGAAGTAAATGGTAAACATTTCGTACAAAAAATGTTTTTACAAAGTATGATTGCACGAGCAAGTGGCCTTTTGACGCTGGTTAACACATTGTCAGTAGAAGTCTAAAACTCTAAACAAGGACAGTTTTGTATTTGCATTTTCTGGATTAGTTGCTGAAATTCAAAATGATTTTGCGTTACGCAATAGCGGGTCACTAGAAAAAGGTGTTACGTGTTAACGTAATGATGCAGTGTTCTTATCTGTGCATAAAAGAAGCTAAGTACATTGTCCCAGACTCATTTCTTAAGCGTATATTTGTTAAAGTTCTAAGTAGAGTCGTGAATACTGTGAATACCGCATTTGCGTCATCAGCTGGTCCACCACCAAATCAGAAAAGGCGGTAATTTGGCGTACGTTAGAGCTTGGGCAGACCTCCCTTCATTCAGACAGTATTTACCTTTTTAAAACTTTTTGCACAAATTTAAGTCAATGTAAAGTAAGGCATAAAGTTTGCACGAGTTTGCATGCACGCATTGTAGTTTGTAAGAGTAGCTTAAATCAGCAAATGTCTTTTTTGTTTCTGAAAATATGAGTGATCATCAAAAAACAAAATAGAAGTCAAGGAAGACTCCCAAAACAGAATTATGAAGTATTACTGCATAAGCCCGCAATTAGAGTTTCTGGTTTTATTTTACCTAGATGTATAAAATAAAGGTCCGGAAAATACTTTGGTAATATTTCCACTTTTCTCGAATAAGAAACACAAGATTAATAATTCCTATACATACCTTACATTAATTTAAAATAAACCTGCACGTTTGTTCTAACAGCTTTATCTCGTAATTTAATTAAAATCATTGCTGGTATAAGTAGAGAATGGTACAAATTATTTCCATATTTTTCACGTAGACCCATTACAAATATGTCTAATGCTTTAGACACCGAATAATTTATTTGTATTCATAGTTGGCATATTGATTTATATTAATTATGTATGTATACGAAGAGCCAGTTGTTGTTTATCTGGTTAACACTTTTAGTGCTTCAACGCAAATTGCTGTTTGACATATGCAGTTTTCTAGATATGAAAGATGCTTCTAAGCCTTTGCGGAAATTTTGCTATTTTGAAAGCTCAAATAAACTAAATTATAAATTCGTACAATTAAAAAGTTTGACTTACAGCATTAATTTAAGACAAGAACGCACGCGCGATCACTTTTAGCTTGTCACATCATAAAACTAGCAAAGAATTAACTTAGCAAAACTGATGCATAATGAATGCCCAGCGCTTTGCAAGAATGTTGAGTCAGTTTATATTTTTAACGGTTGGGACTTGTACTACACACCAAAGCTTAATGGATATTCCCACAACTACTTGCACACTTTGGTTTAATCTGCAAAATGTGTACTTTAAAACGAAAGCAAATATCTGAATAGCACACATTTATTTACCGGCCGAGTCAGATTAGTTTCGGAAGAACATGTTAAAGATTTACTTCAAGGAAATGCAGTGCCACACAGTGAGTTGTGCAAAATTTCTAATGCTTCAAATATACTTATATTAGCACATTGTCAGCGGAAGTCAATTAATTTAAACAATGACAGTTTTGTATTTACTTTTTCTGGATTTGTCTCTGTAATTCAAAATGATTTTGCAATACGTAATAGCGGTGTGACGTGCAATCATAATGATGCAGTATTCTTACCTGTCGAAAAGAGAAGATACATTGTTTTAAACTCAGTTCTTAAGCGTATATTTGTTAGAGTGCTAAGTCAAATTGTGAATAATGTGTTTTATGGTCGTGTGTGTAAAATGTTCAGTACGTACATTATGACCCAAAACCTGATGGCACATTTTCAAACTTCTAATACAACAAGCTCTATAAATCTATAACATACTTTAGTGACTACATAAAGCAAGAGGGGGCAAGGGCAAGAAATTACGGTAACAGGAAACCAAACCATTTTAAAGCAACGCCAAGTTCCGAACATACTCTGGAGTCAAAATCAATGCAACTATGCAACATTGATGTGCCTTTTAGATTGTACGGTATTATATTGTGTATATCCTTTGTTGCATTCGTACTAGAAAAAAGCATTTAGTGTAATATAGATTATACGAACAATTCCAAAAGTCTTTAGAATTTTAGGTGATATGAATCAGACTGGTTTTGCAACCGTGTAAAATACTTTCAACTTTAGTGTTTAGACTATTTAAAATTTGATACATGCCCTCAATTAGCGTTTTTGGATTTATTTTACCTTAAATAAGGTCTGGAAAATACTCTGGTATTCTTCCTATTTGATCTAATAAGAAGCACAATATATATAATTCCGAAACACACTTTGCACTAAATTGGAGTCTAACTGCATGTTTATTGTAAAAGGCTTTACCTCTTAATTTAATTAAGATGATTGCTTGTATAAGCTGGAAAAGTACCTATTCTTTATTTCAGGTAGATATTTTCCAAATATATCTAATACCTTAGATACGGAATAATTTATTTGTTTTTGTAGTTGGCATATTGATTAATATGGAATATTATATATGCATATGAGAAGCCCGTTGTTATCCCTGGTTAACACTCTCAGTGCCCCAACGCATAATGTTGTTCTACGTATGCAGTTGTTTAAATAGATATGAAAACCACTTTTTGAAAGCTCAAATAAAATAAATTACAAGTTGGTAGAAATTTAAAAAATCATGAGTTTAAAGCAAGAAATTTGCATTCTTTTTATTTTGGTATTACTGACTACGTCAGAATGTACACTGACTTTCTGGTCGAGTCATCTAGAAATTAATTTAAACACATTGCTTTCACATTATTTTCCACTGAAATGCTTTGTGGTTATAAATAATTATCAAAACCATATATTATTACCAATGGACGGACCAGTAGTTTTATGGAGCCCACGGGATTTCAAAAGTTATGGAAAATTTACAGAAGGATCAAACTGCAACTCAAAGATTAATGAAGCCATAAAGTATAACGAAATCGTACATTGTCAACCTCTCAACCTTACTCTCTACACTGTTTACACAAAACCATGCAACTGTCACCTGGAAATATTCATGTATCCCGATCTCTTAAAAGTAACAACTAATGTGTTATCCAAAACGATAAGTCCTACCTGGCATACACAAGGCAATTTTAAAGATTTTTTCATTCAAAAAATGGAACGATTTCCCAGTACAGTTCCAATAGAATATATGCTTGTTCTTCGGGAAATTGATCAAATGAACAATTATTTAATCGATATGTGGTTTTCGCAACTGTACAATATGTACGACACTAGAACAACAGGGTCTGCAAGGCTAGAAACTTATTTGGTTGCTATATCTACAAACAACAGCAAAAACCATATAAGCTTCAGTAGCGTTGATATACTTAACTTTTGTACGTTCCAAAAATTGTGCCTTAAACGAACCAGAAAAAAGCTGGGTAAAACATTTAAACCATTTACGAGAAGCAGTAAAGAAGAGTTCAACATTCGATTGTGGTTGGACCCGTATCGAGGTACTCCTTACTCTATAAAAAATGCTATTGCTGACTTTCTTGGAAATTGCAGACCATATTACGATTCTAAGCACCCGGACAGTTATACAGTAGACCGAGTCGCATATCGAATTGCAAACACTTGGAAAACTATTTTGTACAATTTCTCTGTATATTATCAGCCTGAGTATCAGGATACATTTGAATGCGTCAGAGGTAAAAAGAAAACGCTCAAAGAAGCTTTACATTTTGGAATTCACAATTTGTACATTTTCATAGAGCCAATGTATGACAAGCCCCTAAATGGATTTCCAATTTGGTTTCCTATGACACACGAAGATTTGTGCTTTATAAGTTGTGGTCGACGTGGAGAAAGCTCTATTAGCTTTCAGCACTTTGTTTCAATATTTGATTGGTCAATTTGGATTTGTATTGGTATATTTTTAGTGGTAACCGCAGTAAGCTTAATATTCTTTGAAGTTTGCAAGTGTAAAGTTTCTTGGTTTTATAAAGCTACAGAAAACTACTTTCAAATTTTTAAAGCTCTTTTGGAGCAAGGTGACTTGTTTTCTAACTGCAAATTGCAGGGTTTTAAAATGCGTTTAGAAATAGGACCATTTCTTCTTGTTTCTATAGTTTTAAGTAATGCTTACAAAAATACGAATGTGTACCACATAATAGCCAACCGAAAACCTATGCCGTATGAGCATTTTACCGAGTTGACTAACGACTCGTTTTCCATAATAACAACCACAGGACTTGTTTCGTTTGCAGAAGATGGAGCGTATCTACTTCCAAAGTCGCCACATTATATATTCCTATTCAGCATAAATACATTTGCCGTATCAAAAGTGCAACTGGAGTTTTACCAATACAACAAGATGAACCAACGGGTAACAACATATTTTGAAAGCGATTTATTAGAATTTAACCAAAACGTGTATGCAGCAACTGCTATTTCAAAATATACAAAGAACATTTTGAGTGATTTGCATAACACGCTGCTACCAGTGTACTATGATAAGTTACATCCGGATAACTGGCGTCTATTTTACACAATATTTATAAATGAATTCTACAAAAGAGAGGAACAAATGGTATTCAAGTGGCTTCAACAATGCAGCAAGCGTGCTCTGGTTGTACCTCGAATTCAAGCTAACAATATGTTACAGCGATTAACCGATGTTGGCTTGGTAGACGCGTTTGTTGGTAAAGAAACCTATTCACGAAAATATCTTTCGTTTTTCTTACTTGGTCTGGTATCGGTCAAACTGCGGGACAACATCAGGCGCATGAGTGAGTCGGGAGTGTTTGGAAATATCCTTACTGAGTTAAATCATACAAACACAATAGCTAGAAACGATCTGCCGCAAATACCAAAACTGAGTGGAAATGTGCTTACAGTTTTCTTACTTCTATTTGTGGGTTTGGCAGTGGGTACCGTTGCATTTGTGGGAGAGAAAGCTATAAGATTTTGGAAGCAAATAAAAGTACTTTGGCAATTTATTGTAAACATTTGTCTGATCGTACGACATTCGATTAAGTTTTGTAGGAAGGAAAATGTACCCAAGGCAACTCGTGTACGTAGAATAAATGTAGCACCTGTTTCTAGAAATACTAAACTATAAATAAATAGAAATAAACTAATTAATATAAAGTCTATGGTATGAGAAGGGTATTTAGTAAGCTGGTAAAATTAAAATATGAATAACTGGGTTTTTACTTAAAACGTCAAATTGTGATTTATTAGATATCAATCATGATGACCTGGTGAAGATACCAAATTATTATGGTAAACGGTTTATTTTAAATTATGCCTTGTAGAACATTTTTTCTTGACGTAGGAAAATTTTAAGCTGATATACAATTGTAAAAAATCAAAACCATAACTTATTAGCCAAAAATGGCCAACTAATTGCGGCATTGAAACATGTTTCTGATTTTAAAGCAACAAAAGGGCAAAGGGTTTGTGTGTTTCGTAAAAGCTTACACAAGAATACAAAATTAAACTATTACACATAACTTAAAGTATAGTGATAAAGCACCTAAGGACACAGTGAACCGTTTTTCAACTTGTCCTTAGCTTTTCAGATATTAATCAAAACTGACCTCATTTTGACCGGACAAAGGTTAAAAGAATGTATCAGTTTCAACGTAAAGTTGGGAGACCACAGACGTTGAAACTTTAAGCGTTTCTTATAAAAACACACCATTTATATAACTTTACAAAATTCCAGTAAACTGCACTGTTCTAACACAGAGTATTGAAAATATATTACACTAAGCAATAAAATGTTCAGTACGCGACAATACAACCTCTGGAATTTTATTACCCAACTTGGTATACACACGGGTTCATTTGCCTTCGTGTTTAATGAAACAACCCACCGATTTCACTTGTTACAAGATGTCAAAATACAGAAACGGTGCAAAACAAATTTGGCCCGGATTTGGTTTTGGGCATTTGCGTCACTGAGAATGACCACAAAATTCCGTCAGGAGAACAATTTAGACGGATTTTATTTGTCTTTTCTTTTATGGCTTCTTGGATTTGAAGTTCTCTCTATTCAATCGATTTTGATTTTACATGCTGAAGATATTTGTCATTTTTGCAATGGGATGGTCCTATTCTTCAAATATTTACGCGGTATTATAGCTGGTTTATTTAAGATACGATGCTTAAAATCTATTACAACGTACGACTTTTTCAAATTGCAGATCGATACATGCCGCACTTGAATCCAGATACATCGAAATTCAACCTATATTTTGACGCTCTTTCTTTAGCTACTAGTCTATTTATTGGTAGTGCTGTAAGTTTAGCAGGTCTTTATTGCATATATGATCCACGTGCGGCTATATTCTTGGCTGGACTAATTCCGGAAAGACATTACATGTACTTTCCTGGGGGCTTTATATTTGCAATCTTTCATGTCTACTTACTCATTACATTGGGTTTTTCTCTTGCCTTAGCGATTGTTTTTACAACTTACTTAACGTATTTGACCCTGTTTCTGACCAAGGAATTACGATTATGGCAAAAGAAGTACAGAACTTTGAATGAGTTGAGAAAACCAATATTTTTGCAGTACACGTACAGAGGACTGCAAATTTTAAATGCAAACCTGTTTTGCTTTTTCGGAAAATATTTAGTAATTTGTCTCTCAATTAGCACTGTTTGGCCAATGATGGGATGCGTGGTACTTATCAAGTACTTGAATGATTTGCGTACTGTTGCCATTTGCGCCATATCCTTATTGCTTCTTAGTTCCTATTGTGTGGATGGTGTTCCTTTAATTGGGTAAGTATTTGCACAGTAAAGGGGATTAAGTTCTTTAGTTTCGTGGAAGTCTCTTGCGTGGAAAGACAAAAGGAATGGAAAACTTATGGACATATTTAGAATGTTGTGCTCTCTGATTCTTATTCATTATGAAAAAGTAATAGTGTTTAGGAGGATAACCCAGTTTTGTATGTTAAAGGCGTAGTTAGGGGAATCTTACGTGGGCTTCTTGCTCTTAAATGAGCTAAAGACGATAAATTGATTTCTTTGTCCGATCTATTTGTTAGCTTACTAAATATCAACACACAAGCTCATAGTCAAATTTTTTAAAGTTTTAAGTACTACTGTTTAAACTGGAGGAGTATTTTAGAGTAGGTTAGATCAAAACCTAGAAAATAGTGTATATTATGCTTATTATCTATAATTTTACACACTACTAGTTCTATAGCAGTAAAAACATTGGGTACGTCAGCTTGTTGTAACCAAAAAGCTGGAAATAAAGGCATTTTAAACGTTTTACTAGAATTGCTTGCATACATAGAGTTACTACAAATCCTAACTTGCATGAAGTATATGGATACATATTTTGAAAACTAGCCTGATCTTTTCGGTGCTGGTGTTCTAAAGTATCAAAATCAAATTTGTTTGTTACTCATTTCAAATTTAAATATATATGTGTGTATAGGCTTATATATATAGCCGATGATATATTGTAGAAAACAAGGCCAATCCTAATTTTAATTTTTTTATGTTAATGGAAAAACTGCGTTAGGCAAGTAAAACATTATGCAAGTATGTTTCGTTGGAAATCATCAAGACCTGTCGTACACAAAGACGCACGTTGCGAACAGCTGCCAAATTTAATATAACAAAAGTAATTACAGAAGCTATGAATTAATTGTAGCAGAACAGTGCACTATTAATGAACAACCTGTCGCCATTTCTTGAGAAACCAAACTAACCACACAATAATGTTGTAGAAATTGCATATTTAGTTTTACCCCAAAACTATGGACCAGCACGTGCCAATTTTTAACAACTCATTTTGCAAGGCTCTTTGCAATTTTTCTAATATACCTTTAGAAGAAATCTTTATATGATCAACTATGCCACTAATGGGTTGTTAGGAATGTCTGAACTAAAGGAGAAAGGCAGAAAGCCCTAATTATAGATATGAGGAACGAGCGCTTCCGCTGGATGCTTTGTTTTCTGTAGAAGTTCGTCGTTGCTCAACCATCTATGTATCTGAATGAAATATAACTTATCACCTAAAATTGTCGCTTTTAATCAGCATCAGCTTTTCTTTTGCTCTGTCGATTCTCAGGAACGTAATACTTTTGACATTATGACATCTACTGTTTCGTTTTCCTTTATGGGTGGGCAACAACGTTTCCGAGAATTTTCATTCAACGATGTACACGTGCTAAATATTTTGGTGAAACGTGGGGCTGCGAAGTATGTCGCTTACAGAGAGATCATTATTGACCATCGAAGTGTTTTTGTTTTGCTACAGAAATAATTAAAATCTTTTGATTACTTAAACTCGTTTGCTGTGATATGTTATACTCAAAGGCATTTACTTTGTGACGAAACACCTAGTCCGTGTGTTTGAATGCCTGGTTCTAAAAACGCATGAAAAAATACAAAACTATCTTTCGTATTCCCAAAGTCGGTGACTCACATTTTGTTGCGTAAAAACCAAAGAGTGGCATTGCACCAAACTTTTGCAATTGCAACTTTGCTGTGTTAAAAATATCTTTGTCAAAAAGTTTTTGTCAAGAAACGTAATAAAACATGAGAACAAAACAATCTTGAGGTTATAAGACAATGTGCCAAATACTGTCAACGTATTTAGCAGAAACTCCCACGTATTTAGACTAAAGGTAGTCCTGAAGTTGAATCAAATATTACTAATTGTAGCGATGCTTTTAATCAAACCAAAAGGCACCTTTTCCGTACAGCGAAATAATAATAATAGCGTTGCAAGATCCCATTTCTATTGATAGTTCTGTAACAAATATTTTGTGTCTCATTATTACACATATATGACTTTTCAGAAACGGTATTAAGTTACAAAGTTATAAGAAGACATTGAACCACGTCAAAAATACACTTCTTTGGAAATTGGTGACAGGCGTACAACGCACACATGCATACGTGGAAATTATCAAGGATCTTGTTGAATGGTTATGAATGGCACGGATTTCTGTGGTTGAGTAGAGTTGGCTTTATGTATACCCAGCGTAGGAGTTGTAACATTTCTTAGTGTTGAGCTAGCCTCACAGGAGAAAGCATCCAATTCTGACTTTCTCTTGCTCCTTTCTCTCGTAGTCTTATACTGGGTTACAAGATGCATTTACTACAACAAAATCAAACTATGTTTGAAGTTTTCTTCAACCATTCCCTTACGATTACAGCCTCATGTACTTACTACAAAGTACTTGAGTTTGAAGACTTTATCACACTAATTTTTAACAAAAGTTGTTATCGACATTCATTAAGTTTTACCGTGTTTCTGTGCTTGGCCAACATACTGGTTTTACTCTTTGGAATTGGTGGAAATCTGAACGTCCTCTTTGTGGCAATTTGTCGTTTAAAAATTAAAACGGCATCGAGCGTTTTCATTGTTAACTTGGCAGTTGCGGATTTATTGGTTGTGCTTTGTTGCATTCCCGCAACATTGGTAGCAAATGTTTTCACACGTAAGTAAAACATGTTTTTATTGAACAAATGAAATCTTAAAATACTTAACAATAGGATACATTTTTTTTGAATTTTACAGCCTGGGTTTTTTCGGAATCTACATGCAAAATTATTGCCTATAGCCAGCGACTATCAGTATTTTGCTCGGTTTACTCTCTTGTTGCAATTTCCTTTGATAGGTATAAAAATATGCGTAACTTATTGTCATGGTTTTTCTTTATTTGAAAAATGCTTTTAATGATTTAAAGATGCCGGGCTATGCAACCACCGCTAGGAAAAATCCCAAACATTACCACTCGTCAAGCTTTGAAAGTTGTACTATTTATTTGGTTATTCAGCTTTGCAATCACACTTCCGTGGGCTTTCTTCAATGAACCTGTTAACTTTAACAGTACAATATTTTGTCAGGAAATCTGGAAAACTACAACAAATGAAGCAGCTTACTTTCTATTAGTGCAGGTTTTAGCAAGATTTACGGTTCCTCTTGCACTGATTACATTGTGCAGCTTATTCGTCTGGAAAAATATGCCCATTCCAGTATCGCCACCACTGCTTTTAATACCAAGTTGCATTGACTTTCGTGACACACAGAGAAAGCGGAAACTGCGTGCAATGAAATTCTTTATGGCGTTAAACGTAGCATTTCTCCTGTTTTGGCTACCTCTTTACATTATCACAGCCAGAATAAATTTTCTAAAGCATGAAGAAAGCAGGGAAACTGAACTTGAAAGACAACTTACTTCATATCTAATTCCAATGGCGCAACTGTTAGGAAGTTGCAACAACTGTCTTAATCCAGTGCTGTATTGTTTCCTGAGTGAAAAGTTTAGAGAACCTTTGCAATGGATTGTTTGTTTGCGTGGAAATTCAGATTTTAATAATGGAAGAAATAGCGACTGCAATATTTCAACAATAAATACAGTTAATAGTAAAAAACATGAGAAGCCTATGTCAGTGTAAAAAAATATTTGGTTCAAATTTCAGATTATCTACGGATATGTATTTGTAAATTTCATAAAGTATATATTGTCTTTTGTATCTTTGTAGCAATGCAAAGTACGTAGCGTAAGATAGTATACCTATTACGTTCATTAAAAATTTGTTAAAGCGTATAGGTTTATTGGAATCTATTATTACTGGATTCCTGTAACCACTATGTGAGCAAGTGTTTTATATTTCAACAACATTAAAGACAATTTGCTCTGAAAGTGCGATTACGTTGAACTGGAACAACCTTTCACTTGAAATATTTTTTTGTAGTTTTACACCATTTGGAAGAAACGGTTCGAAATTGATTTATGGCGTATGTTTACAAACATCAATCTATCACTTTAAATATAAGCAGAAGTTTTGAATCACATACCAATCGAATTTACAGAAAACGTGTGCGCGTCACTACTAACCAACACATAGATAAATAGATAAAAAGATATCAACCAATAACCCTCAAAGTAAAAAGATTTTGCTTACATTTTTCTAACTAGTTAATTATACCTACACAACTGACTATTCTTAGGATGTTGCATTTTTTAAAACAAATATTTCTAGATAAGTACAAGTTTGTATTTTACTGTATTTTGTAAGTATGTTATGCCTGGGGAAAACGTTGTACAATAAAGTGAAAAAAACTTTTTCTGTTTTTTCATTTCTTTTCTGACAAAGCACGTTTTGCTTGAGACTTTTACTATACTCAATTTTCCAGGAAACAAATAGAGCACATGAATCCAAATATGGCAAAGAATACATAGGATTTGTTCGTTTTCATTTAATATCAAAGCTCATAAAAGAAATAGTGACTAGAGACATCTCTTTTGGAAACTTATAAGAATGTTAAATGGAAAGTTGAAATAGTCTAATCTTAGCGCTGTCTTAGTTAAGATGTCGCTGAAATGCATTTTATTCTTTTTCAAGTAAATAAAATTATAGAAGTAAATTATTGTGGTAAAAGTCACTCACTTAAACTGAAATATGTTTTTAATGAAATACCGGCAATAGGGCATGCTAGATAAATATGACACATAAAATCAATGTATTCATTTTACATTTTAAATTTCATATTCGCGACCTAATTAAAACCTAAAATTAGTAAAGCTGCAATGATGTAATAAGTCATTGAATATACTGAAAAAGGACAAATAGGATTTAGGTAGAAAGTTTAAATTTTATTTTACGGTTTCAGTAGAATTAATGTTATCGTACAGGTATCTTATAGAGCAATCAGCAAAGTTTTTCAAACCTCTTTTATCTTCTCAAATAGTAAAATGTGAGATTTGCCATCCCATTGGCATTGGCACTTTGTCAGAAAAGCTATCACGACAGCCTAACATTTACTTTCAGACGCAACTATTGCTCCGAATTGTGCAACAATGTAAGCTCGACTGCTGAAGAAAGTCAACCAACGCAGTGGTATTTATATGAAAACAAAGGAGCACTTGAATAAACACAGTCATTTTGATATATCTACATGCAAAAAATCTTGGTAGTGCTGAAAGTACAGCTTATACAAAATCACAATACCAATTTTCAGTTCCAATTGGTTCAAGATCTGCTGGAGAAACCCAACGTCCTCTGTAAACTCATTGGAGCATTCATGCAGTAGCTTATACCCAATATACGTGGGCATACAAGGATAAACGAGTAATTGGGAACCCACGGAATTTCAAAAGTTATGGAAAATTTACACAAGGAACAAACTGCAACTCAAAGATTCATAAAGCCATAAAGTATAACGAAATCGTACATTGTCAACCTCTGAACCTTACTGTCTACACTATTTACACAAAACCATGCAACTGTCATCTGGAAATATTCTTGTGTCCCGATCTCATAAAAGTAACAGCTAATGTGTTATCCAAAACGATTAGTCCTACTTGGCATACACAAGGCAATTTTAAAGATTTCTTCATTCAAAAAATGGAACGATTTCCCAGTACAGTTCAGCTAGGGACGACTTAAGAAAAGAAGCGATCTTGAATAATGAACTCATGCCAGCTTTCGTTAAAGTAAAAAATAACGTAAATAGTTCAATAAGAAGTGCTAAAAAGGAATACTTTCGTAAAAAGTTATCTGGTGTACAAACATCTGCGGATGCTTGGAGAGCTATAGACGAATTAATTCAATATCGTAAGAAACCCAATACAAAGATCACAAAATTAATTAGAGATGGTATTGTTATTGAGTCTGATGAAAGTATCTGTAAAGAACTAGCACACGAGTTTATGGTTTCTAAAGCAGTTTGCGATGTAACGTTATGTAATAAACAGTTAGAAGAATATACCTCCATATTTATAGATAGAAATAGGTGTAATTTAGATAGTGATATTGCTACGGAGCTTGAACCGGTTTTGAATCCGCTAGAGTTATCTAATGCGATTGCTTATGTTGAAAAATCATCAGACAGTAGCGTAAATGTTCCTAGGCGTATTTACAAGCGTTTTTCTAGTCTTTTAGCAATTCCTCTAACCTACCTATTTCTGTCGATATTAAAAAGTGGTATAATTCCTGACAATTTTAAGACTGCCAAAGTTATTGCACTATATAAAAAGAAGGGGTCGAAATTCTGCTCTGTTAATTACAGGGGTATTTTCAGTTTTCCATTTATAGTAAAAATATTTGAAAGAATCCTTTATTGTAAAATATGGAATTATGTTAAGGATTGCTTGGATCCGCAACAACACGGCTTTAGACCTTCCAGATCATGTGAAACAGCTATTGCTAAAGTTACGCAGGACTTATATGATATCTTAGATAAACGGTCTGGAAAAGCTGTGGCCTTACTAATCGATTTTTCGAAAGCGTTTGATAGCATTTCACATGTCAAATTAATTTCTAAGCTAATGTTTAAGTATAGTTATAAAATTCCACCTTTTATGCTGAAAGTAATAATTAGCTATTTCACTGGAAGGTCTTTTACCATAAAAAACGGCTCATTTACATCTATCTCATATGACATTAGATCAGGTATTCCAAGTGGTAGTATACTTGGCCCTCTTTTTTATTCTCTATATATCAATGACCTGAGTGAAATCATGTCCCTTGACTATTGTCTTTATGCCGATGATACTATAATATATACCGAATGTGCTAGTTTCGTAGAAGGTGCGGCCAAACTGTCAAAAGAACTTGACAAATTAGATAAATATTGTGTAGAGAATGATTTAAAAATAAATATCAGCAAAACAAAATTTATGACTTTCTATAAAGCACACGACTACCATTCCGCACGTGAGGCGAAAGGTATAGTACAACTTCACGGAGAAAATATCGAGTTAGTCGATAGTTTCAAATACCTAGGTGTTCACTTAGATACAAATCTCTCCTTTAAGACACATTGTGAAAACATTGAAAATAGACTTAATGCTGCCTTGGCAAAGTTATATAGCGTCAAACGTATGATTAGCGAGGAATTTCTCAAAAGCATAATGCAGGCTTATGCTGTCAGCATTATTGATTATGGTATTACCTTCTGGTCTACTAACAATATGGGTTATGTTCTTAAATTTCAATCAAAATTAAATAGGTATATTGCTTCATATTTCTTTCCTGGTTTATGTAGAAATAAATATGTCAGCCTTAGAAATATTGATGTAAATACCCTATTATGTAGACTACACTTACTAACTATTAGTGAAAGAAGAATTGTAGCATTTTTAAAATTTGTTTTTAAACGAAGACGGTGTCCAATGTTTGGTAATTGGTTTAATTATTCGAATGAAAAAGAAACTGGGTTAGGTAGAATGAAAGTAGACATGAAACCAAATTCTACCCTATTTAAACAATCTCTAAAATGGAATTGTATTCAAATTTGGAATGATCATTGTAAAGAATTAAATAAACTAATGCAAAAACCTTTGTTAAATGAATGTAAAACTCTCATAGATATATTTAGTGAAGAGTGTAAAGAATTATTGGTTAGGAAACGAAAATCTGTAACTATTTAGCTCGCTTTGTTAATATTTTATTTTGTTTTATCTTATCTTTGATTCGGCTTCTGTATTATTGGCTATTACTGTCTATGGAATATTTGGACCTCTGTGTAGAGTGTTATGGTTAGAATATCAGACTGTAAAGACTGAAACTTGTTAACACTGAAATAAAAAAGCATTCTATTCATTCTATTCTAGTTCCAATTGAATATATGCTTGTTCTTCGGGAAATTGATCAAATGAACAATTATTTAATCGATTACTGGTTTTCGCAATTGTACAACATATACGACACTAGAATTACAGGATCCACTAGACTAGAAACTTATTTGGTTGCTATATCCACAAGCAAAAGCAAAAACTGGATAAGTTTTAACAGCGTTGATATACTTACCTTTTGTACATTTCAAAAATTGTGCCTTGAACGAACCAGAAGAAAACTGGGTAAAACATTCAAACTGATTTTCGCAACTTTACAACATATACGACACCAGAAAATCAGGATCTGCTAGACTAGAAACTTATTTGGTTGCTATAACTAACAACTACAGCAAAAACCAGATCAGCTTCAGTAGCGTTGATATACTTAACTTTTGTACATTCCAAAAATTGTGTCTTGAACGAACCAGAAAAAAGCTGGGTAAAACATTTAAACCATTTACGAGAAGCAGTAAAGAAAAGTTCAACATTCGATTGTGGTTGGACCCGTATCGAGGTACTCCTTACTCTATAACAAATGCTATTGCTGACTTTCTGGGAAATTGCAGATCATATGACGCTAAGCATCCAGACAGTTCTACTGTAGATCGAGTGGCATGTCGAATCGCAAACACTTGGAAAACAATTTTGTACAATTTCTCTGTATATTATCAGCCTGAGGTTGAGGATACATTTGAGTGTTTTAAAGGTAAAAAGGAAACGCTAAAAGAGATACCAAACACCCAGTCTTCTTAAAATTGAAAAGTAAGCAATGAATTTCAGTTTGACTTGTTTATGAATAATAATATGATCCATAGTATTTTTAAACAGAACTTAAAAAGCTGACGTTAGGTGGATTGGACCAAACGCCCAAAATAACAGATTTATTGTTTTCACTTGTGCTTCGTAACCTTGAACTTACCCATTTGACAATTAATTCTACTAAAAAAGTGGCTACGGTAATATCTACTTTTTATGCATTTTTTGGCAAATTATATCAATACTAACAAATTTACTCAATTTTATTCGATCAAGATTACTTCCAAAGGAATCATTGCTTTACTCGACGGGCCGTTTGCGGAAAGTATTCAAAAATTTCCATTTGACGGTTGGTGTCTTGAAAATGTTTCAGCAAAAAAATTTCGATCCCTTGAACGGAAATTTAGGTCATTTCAAATGACTCATTTGATTTAATATGACGAACAACATTTTGATGGTGTTATATTTTTTCATTACTAATCAATCAAGTGGAAACTATAGCATAACATAAAGTTTAGTAGTTTTGGTAAGCATAGTTGTCGTGGCTAAATCCTCATTAATGTGATTAAATTGCTGTTGAATTTTATTCTGAAATAGATTAAATTGTGTATGTAGATCATTTAAAGTTTCCTGTTGAGTGGTCAAGGTTTTTGACAAGTCATCATAACGGAGGTCTGATCGTTGACTGGAGTACTCCGTCATTTGACGAGAAGTATTTCCACTTTCCTCCAACTGGGTACGAAAACGTTGCTCCATATTTTCCAAATCGGCTTTGACCTTGGCTAGGTCTTTGGAATTTGATAGAGGTTTTCGATTTCCCCTTTTGTTGTCGGGGCTAAGAAGTGGTTGATGTGTTGTTGTCGGCGGCTCCCACAATTCACACAGATAAGTCATGCATGTTTGATGCAAAGATTTTTAATAAGTGGTAAATCGAAGCACCAGGATTTTAGATAATATTGGGTAATCTTTATTTATTTCAACTATCGATCGAAATGTTTATAGTTTATTTATTGAAGTTGATTATTTGCCGAATTAAAGTAGCTTTATAGGCATGACTGAAAGAGCCCTATACTAGCTACGTGAATTAAGGTTGAAACTCCAAAGCAGAATGAACATTGAGATTCTTTCAATGTTCTCCTGATCCTCTCCTTCTGGTAATCTAGTGGCTTATGATATTTGAAGGTGGGTGGGTGCCGTGTGCTTACTCGATGGGTACATCATAATGTATTGCACTTGGTTTTTCTCCAGAGATGAGAACGTCAAGGCTATTCATTTATGGTAATGCGTAAAAACTAGGGTTTCCGTTCTATTCGAGTTTCGAAATCATAAAAGTTTAAGAAAAGCTGGTATGTTGTCTCTTATACACTTTCATGGTAGTGTGCAAACAATTATGGTTCTTTTAACCTCTAGCACATACCTTATGATCTTCAGAATTATAGAAGTTGCTGCAGAAAAATATGTTTTTCTAAGCTTTAACGCGAGCAGGAAAAAAATCAAGCTTTTTCATTCTTTGGTAAATACTTCTTGAATTACCAAAATATTATGTATTTGAACTTTTGTAATATATGTATGCAGACGGTCAAAAAACTATTGGTAACTAAACCAGCGCTATTACAAGTTCTCAGGACATGTATGCTGTAATGTCGTAAAAAATGGTACCCAAATGCATTTGATATTTTTACTAGGTCTTTTTTCACTTTTCCGTGTTTGAAGCTAATCATACGTATTCTAACCAATCCTGAAGCGAGCTTAACCCAGATCTAAATCAGTTTTTACATCCTTAAGCATGCGCCATAGATATAGCTAAGGCAGTTCTAAAATCCAGTTGGTCAAAAATAATATTTGTAGATTAATAGATAAATAAAATGTTGGACAAATAATATGCACGTGGCATGTTGTGCAAGTGCTTTAATTAGACTATTTTGTCAATAGCAATGTAGTATACCGTAACACGCTGATTCAATCAGATATCGTAACAACCGGGGTCAAGCCTCAAGTCACAATTTGAGTGATAATCTTTGCAACTAATTGTATTTTTCCATCTAGGAAGTTACAAAGCTTTGAAAATAACATAATTATCAGGTAGGCAGGTAATTGAAGTTTGGTGAAAACACCCTTCTGTAAACTTTGGGAAGTAAATCAAAAATTACCTAAACTGATTAGGTTTATAGGATTACAACACAAAATTAACAAAGACAAGTACACACTTTATACTAGCCCCTATAATGTTGTCCAATTTTTAAGCTTAAAAGAACATCCATCAAACAAACATCAAAAAGTCAGAAATAAAAACTGTGGTCGTACATAATACTAGTTGAAAATAACAATTAGTCGTTACAAAACCCAATTCTAAATTGTTAGAATTTTTAATCAAGTTTTGGTACGTTGCCCTTTCAAACTTGCTCGCAGTCAGACATAGTCCTTTAACCCGTGAGGCTTATTTTGCAGTCTTTTTCCGATTTTATTGTTCTAAAAGAATTCATAAAATTGCTATTTCTTTAATTCTATCTGCGTTTCATATGAATACTCAGTTAGATAATTTATTTCCGTCTAAATACAATATTGTTTTTGACTGAATAAACAATGATTGGGTTTATTTACCATTCGCGTCTAAAGATTTAATTTAGTGTCGCAATTTTAAATTTGGCTTTTTAAAGACACAAATGGAACAAAACAACGAAGTGAAAAAATATTTTACAGGTTGCACTGCTGATCTCTTGTTTTTTTTGTTTCTTTTCTTACCATGTACGCCTCTAATTGCATTGTATTTCCTATTGTATGTTTAGCAGTAGGGTGAGATCCGGTGTTTATTGCCTGCAAAAGTTATACGCTGGCGTTTTCTTGCAAAAACAATATTTACAATGACAGATTTGTAACACTTTTACGCATATCTGTTCAGTACCAGTATTCATTTTTGATTTTGTTTAACTCAAAAACACTAGCCATTTTGTTATTCCACATAGTGTGGAACTCTCGAAATACACTACATAGGATTTACAATTCAAGGCTTATCTGGGGTTTTGTTTTATTAAGCTGTCGTCAATATAACAAACTTAGAATTTGTGTAGCATCAGTAATTCAAGTGATTGCTTCTTATTTGCAGGTTCATTTTTATTATGTGTTTTTCATGCTTATTGTTGGTGCAAATGGATTCCTGCTATTTGCTAAAGCTCGTAGTTATCAACCCTGCGACAAGACTGTGTTATAAGCGGAGAGCTGTAGAGCATAAAATTATGACGTCACTAAGAGGTCAGCTGACAAAGCTGGTGTAAACACACAGACTTGACAATTGCTATTGGCAAACCCGGACTTGAATGTTCTGTACCGAAACAATTACCTACACATTAAATATTAATTAAATAAGATTTTCATTCAATTTTTAGCAGTACACCTTCAAATTCGAGTTTTTAGTCCTATTTTTATGGTGAATTAAAAAGTGGAAGCGAGGAGGTGACTAAGAAAGTTGAGGTGAAGAGGTGACCAAGACGTTTGAGGCGAAGGAGGCAACAATAGGTTACCCTAAAAGCAGAGGAATTGGGGGTCAAGAAGGAGGAGGTGCCGCAAATAGTAGAGGAAGAATAGTCAAAAACAGCGGAGGACAACGATGAAATAACGACGAAGAAGAGGTGGCCTAAAAAGGGAAGTATTAAGGGTTTGACCGTTGCAATGCCTTCCTTCTGTGCTCTTGCAGGTTTCAGTAATAGAGGTCGTCACAAAAAATTAAAACCAGGCCTAATCCACCATGTTTTTCCATTGAAAAACCCTTCTCTGGGTTTGGGTCCACTTCCGCCCAAGACAAGACGCATTTGAACCCAAAAAACGGGTTTGCAGTGACCACTTTGAAGAGACAGCTTACCAGCGGGATTTGCAAAATGAGCTACTTGGACCTCAGCCTCGCAAAATATTAAAAGGTGAAAAAAAAGTACCCACCTTATTTACTCTAACTGCCGCGCCCACCGTGGAAAGTAAGAGAACCCGACGGATTCAAAATGAAGTTGTAGTAATGGTGGCGTTTGCCGTCCCTTAAAGCAATGGTCCTCAGACAGGGCATTAACTTCCAACATTTGACTGAATAATCTTTTCCTCCGTTAACCACGCCCTTGAGAGTTCCAACTGTGCTTGACATTGTTTCCTGTGGTGGCTTCCCATCATTCTTCAAAGTACGAAGATTCAACACTTCCACATTGGGAAAGTACAATAAGGGATCAAAGCACAAACCGTCCACATCCCCAAACTTAGTGAGCTTTGAAAACGCCAGCGTTTTCAAAGATGGAGTCCATCTGGCGTCGAATTTACAGCCTGACGAAAAAAAATAGCAAAATCCATCAATTTGAAGACAAACCAGTTAACCAGTGTGGGGAACTTACTTTAAATCAGTAGAAGTTGATGACGTATGTCTTTCTATTCGAAAAGCCAACTTTCAACTGTCAGATTTGGAGCTGTGGTTTGGACCAAACCAGGCATGGTGGTGGGTTTTATTAACGGGATGGGTATACCCATTTTACCCGTTTTTACCCATGCCCACTTAGCAAAAATTGATGTGGGTTTTTTGGGCAAAATGGGTAAAATAAAATACTGGGGTAAATTGATACACAACATTATATGCTGGGGTAAAATGTTACATAAAAACATACGTTAATAGGACTCAGCTAGAGGCAATATCATTTATTAAAAAACAAATCAAACGAGAGGAACAAAATATCAGTATTGTCAGTATTATGTTTGTTGTTCGTCTTACTACATCTATTTACTACACACATTTTATCATTTCGGGCAGTTTTAGCAGTCATTCATGGCAATAGTTTGTAGTTCTAGCATTCATTTAGAAGACTTGCTCTGGTGTTATTTTTAAGGAGAAGTTTTGGAAACTGTTTTGGGGTAGAATTCTGTGGATTCTGTTGGATAGTTTTTTGAAGAGAGATAGAGACTGAGTAGAACAAGTGGACACAGTCAATTCCTTATTTGAAAAATATTAAGTTGCTGGGGACATCATCAGAAAAGCACAGCAGTTTAATTGAAAGCTGTCCTTGCTTTCAGCTTGTCTAAATTTAAATGCCAAACAATACGTGGACAGATCTAGTCGTATGTGAGATTCTTCAATGGCATAATTGTATTACATGTATTTAGATAGGAAACCCGTTTTTACCCATTAAAACCCAAAAACCCCGAATATTACCCATAAAATCCGTTTTTACCCAGCCCACGGGTTTTTATAAAAAACCCGCGGGTACCACCATGCCTGGACCAAACTGGATAACACTTCCGATTCTGCTTGTGTCCAGTTCCTCCAGAGAATCCCATGGCAACGCAGCCATGGACTCCACTCTTATACTTGAATTCGTTTAAATTGAGAAGAATAGCGATCCAAAAGAAAATCCTGAAAATAACGAAATCCAGGAAGTGTGTCAACTTCCAGATACTCCAAACTTAAGCTCACCCCAAATCCGGCTGGCATAAAGTCGTTGATTTCCAGGTTCCAACACAAATCAAGCAGCGGGGAATACCCGGAAACCCTTAGGCTTTTCAGATTGGCGCAATGAGTCCAAAAGCGGAACTTCCCAGACGTGATCTGCATTCAGAATAAAGTTGAACACGTGAAGCGTCACGTGCTGGACTTCCGGTCCAAAAGTTCCAAAAGAATTCCTTTGCGTCCTCCACAAATGCCTGAGCACGAATAGCAGCTTTAGCTAAATGCTGGTTTACATCCACTTCTTCATTTGCTTGCACTTCGTTGTCATCTTCATGACAGCCATAAATGGTGACAATGCGAAGGGGAAATGGGTCCTCAATTCCAAGAGCCTTAATTTCTCCCAACTTTCTTCTTTGGGGATCATCCATTCTCTAGTAGGGAAGGTAGTAGGTGCCACCAACTGGAACTTTCTTGTCCACTTGATTCCTCCAACCTTTTCAGATTTGGCGACAGTTTACTACGTCCCCTTTGTCAAAATGGTAATAAACACCTTTTGGTGCTTAATAAAACGCACTTGGATCAAAGCAAGCTGAAAACATTATCCCTTTACTGAATTTATAGGGATTTATATTATAGTTATAGCCCAATAACACTTAAAATCCCTTTTTTTGACAACTTTTGTATCATTTAAAAGGTATTTAGCAACGTGCTCTATTGGGGTTTTAGCTTTGTAAATGTTATGGGGCAATGTGTTGACCTCTCCGTGACGTAAAAGTCATAGAGTAACGACCGCTTATTTGGGGGTTTAAATCTTGTCATTACCTTATAGTATTCAATATACCTTGGTAGTTATTTGAAATTTACTCTAGTTGGTACCATAACAATTTCGTTGTCAGCTTTTCTAATCATTATATTTAAGTTAGGAGGTGATCTTTATGAAACTAGTAACAACTTGGTTAAGTACAAATGGAATCAAAATATGGTGGGCAGAAACCGAAGCTAGTACTATACTAAACGGGTTGTGCCCAGCTGTAACAAAATTGTTATGAACGTTGGCACCACCGTTCCCTTTAGGTTGGATGGAGAAATTAAATTGAACTATTTTGCAGCACTGCAAGACTATGTTATAGATCTTCAATTGGTTTTAAAAGATTTATGAATATAAGTGCATTTTATATGTATACCAACTAATATAATAGTTAATGTGAAAATAGTATATAGGGCTACAACGAGTGAATTTTAGTAACAATTAAAGTTTATTCCAACGTTTCGATTTGTTCACACAAATCCTCTTATAATAGTTGTTATAAATTCTGCATATAAATCTTTGCACCATCTGTGCAATAGGTGCACTCAAATTACATCCAATTCCGATAAATTATGTGTCAATGTGGAATGTTGCCTATAAATTTTAAATTAATTTTTAAATAAACTTTGTACGATTTTTATGTAACTTGGTGATAGTTGTTAGAGTATCAGGATGTATGTGTAGTAATACCAGACCAAATGATTGACTTCATAGAAAGTTATGCAACTGTTTTGTTTTGGCCCCTATCAATTGACACAGACTGTAGTTTCCCATGGATATTTAATATTGTAAAACATATCATTAAACATTTATTCCCATGCTGGTATAATATACGTTAAAAAATTAATGAGAGTTTGTTTCGATCCGATAAAGGCTTCTGAATATTTTATACAATGGAGTAAGCATAATCTTTGCAGCATTTTTAAAAACTTTCACGATGACAAGTAAAGCGTTAAGCGTATTTTCTGATAATATGCTTTTTCAATTGAACAAGAACAATGATATGTTAAACGATACAGCTTAAAAAAATAAATATACCTTCATGACTAACAGTCTGAAGGGACGAAGTTAATTCAATCCATATCTATCAATAAAAGACATGCTGTTATATCAGTTCTACCAGCAATGTTTGCTGTTTTTCCCGTTTCGAGTAATCGTGTACCTATGTATTACACCAGTGTTTCTTTATTTGAATTTTTAGCATTGTTTGGTTACAATTACTGTTGGTGTTGCGTGTCGGCAATAGAAAAATGATGGCAATGTCCAATTTTCTACATCGTTGTTCTCAACCTAAAGTTTAAATAAACCCTTGTAAATGTTGAAGTAAGTAGCCGCATAGAAATTTTTATTCAAAATGAAAGAGTTGTGGAAGTTCACTAGGGTCAAAGAAACCTATTCCAAAAAACAGAACTCAAAAAAGTTGTAAGGGAACGGAGTTATAGCGTTTTTTAATTTTGCCGCCAGGGGGCGTGCGCTGGGGGAAAATTGGGGTGTCAATAGATGGAGTAGGACCTAAGGAACCTATTCCAAAAAACAGAACTCAAAAAAGTTGTAAAAGAACGGAGTTATGCCTTTTTTAAATTTGGCCGCCAGGGGGCGTGCGCTGGGGAAAAATTGGAGTGTCAATAGATGGAGTAGGACCTAAGAAACCTATTCCAGAAAACAAAAATTGAAAAAAGTTGTAAGGGAACGGAGTTATATACTTTTTTCAATTTTTAGCGCCCTCTGGTGGTTTTTTGTGAAAATGTTTTTGGACCAGGCGCGAGGTCTTGTTGAGAGGTACCGTTTAGGAAAAAACAGAATTCAAAAATTCCAATTCTAAGGGGCGTTTTAGGGGCGACGGACGGGCGGGCGGGCGGGCGGACGGGCGGACGGACCGATACAGACAATAGGTCCATTATGAATAATTAGCCTGCGGCTACTTAATAAAGCAGTTTGATAATGGGAGATTACGTCTTATCAAGAACTGATTCATTTATTGCATAAAAAATAATTTTGTTAATTGGTTCTTGGTACTTTCGCTTCACGAGCGTAAAAATAAGAACGTAAAATAGATTTGGGAACATTTTACAAAATTTGCACTGTACATAAAAACGTTGTAACAATTTTATTTTCACAAGTAACATAAAACAATAGTTTATTTCCATTCATACGTTTATCTAGAGCCTTATACTTTGCTAGGCTTTTTAATAAATTTTTAATTGTTTTATGAAGGTTGAGATTGCATTAAACTCTTTTACGACCTACTTTTCTGTACCGTGTTATTAGAAGGATTAGTTTTGGTGCAAAAAATAAAATAAAATTCTGTGATGGCTGGTAACAATATTTTTATTATATCAAGGTTTATGATAATCAACCATATGGCATTTCTATTACACTGCAGGCTAGATCTTCAAGCACGCATATATTATTCTTTTCAATTATATTAAGCAAAAACTGTATTTCTACAAAAGCTAGAAATACTCAACCCTACACTAATATGATTCTGTGCTTTTATCATTGCATCAAAAGCAGACTGGCTGCTTGGTTGGTTGACATTGTTATCCATTAACGTAAACGTTATCTTCTCGTCGTAAAAGTTGCTCATGCCAAAGTATACCTTGAGTCTGCTTAGCGAGCGAATATACCTTTTTCTTAATTTTCCTCTCAATATCCATTCATGCTTTTCCAATTCCTTGAAACAGTCGTCTGATGCAATGTAAACTATACTTTTAAAACGTTCCCCAGAATCAGTTACATGCGCCTGAGTATGAAAGCATAATAGCCCACACAATATTAAAGTAGGAACCACAAGCTGATTATACAGGCCAACAATGCAGTACAAGCAAAACGTAAAAGTAAAGTTAAGTGCAAACATTTCCGCAAGAGACAATATGCTATGGTGTATATAATTTTAGACTGAGAGCAGGTATTGAATTCCCCTATAGATTACTATGGCATTATCAATCGATGAGTTTGAAGCCATGCTTATGTTTAACTCTTTTTTAAATAGGCGCACATAATTGATAAAACAAATGCACGGAAAGGAAACAAAAATTGCGCCGTACATCACACAGTTTCCATAAGAGCAGAAAGAAATCCAAGCTGTAAAGGTGGAAGTGAGAACTTTCAAAACTATGCTGAGTGTGTCAGGTAGTATGTGCTTTTTGGAACACTCGTTCAGTAGCATAAACCCAATGTTCATGGGAACACAGGGAACAACCAGATAGAAAATCCAGAACAGGAAAGAGTTGACAAATATCATAAACACAGCCAGGTTTCCATATTGATGAACTCGAGCACATTTGTCCGTGTTTGCCTCTGGGGGAACCCAGTTGTCACCTGTAGAAAAATAACCTTTTATTAAACATTCAAGTTTAAAAACTTACCTGAAGTCTTCGTACCATTATGCCGTTTTTCAAATTCTGCCAGAAAGTTGAACAGTTGTGCTATTTCAGGACCTTTGTGCCGGAAAGGAATAGTTGGTCATAATATAACCAAACTTGAATCCAGGCAACGGCCACGTAAAATGCAGTAATTCCAATACGAAACTGGAACATTGGAATGATCTTTTTGTTAACAAGTACTCTGTTTGTTTTGCTATCCACTGTGTGCAAAATTGTTGTCACTTTGTTCATTACACAAAAGAGAAAAAACAAGGTACGATTTATGCCTTGCCCGATGTACATTTTGATACAAATATGTCACAAGAGAAATGTCTGTTTAAAATTGAAATTTCTGAGTTTCTTTGGATGATTTTGTATTCTCGTGTTGCTTGTTCCAAGAGAGTTTTTTAAATATTTTTTTTTAGTTTTTATACTTCGTTCTACTCGATTTTTTCATCTGAATAAATAAAGGACTTGGTGCGTAATCGTGGTATAAAATCAAACACGCAACAAAAAACAAGCTTGGCAGGTGATTTTATTTAATTTATAGATACATTTTTAATCAGCTTGTTTATTATGCTGTGCACGTGTAGAAGTAAGGCAGTGTTCTAAACTTCCATGAAAAATTGATAATATGTAATTATCAGAATCCATGACTTTTACAATACGCTCCTAATATATATATTATGCAAAGGATATTAAGTGTACGGGTATTAATAATGTATTCTTAGATTTGGTTGCGAAATATTGTTGTCCAGAACTTAGAAAGCTTTGACAAATGAATTATTTGCAAGTATTTAATTGAAAAGGCGTTTTATATATTAAGTTGATATAAGTGTTGGTTCCTGGCACGCTACATAAACTTGAATATAGAATAAGGTTACCTAATGTTATTAGATGGTCATAATTCCGGCATCAGTATAAATTGGTTAATTTTAGTAGGTAAGGTTAAAGCGGAGATCATGGATACCATAATGTTGGAAACTTAACAATGTTTATTCAAGCTTTCGGTTATTTACTATAACCATCATCAGGAAAAAACTGAACAGAAAAACAGGAATTATAAATACATGACAATGATATTATAATAAATATTGAGGTTGCATTTGTTCATCCATTAACTTGAAAAGCGTGATGAGAATCCGTTTTCGTGATCCCTCTCTGACAAGAAAAAGATGCTAAAGTCTGCTTCTTTGTAAGATTTGTAATTTTCAATTATGTCTTGACTTTTGGTAGTAGGGTTGTTGATTGACATTATATTGCTTCGTTATAAGTACGTTCGGTAACATTGGAAATTTTGCATGGAAATTATGTGTCCTGTAATGGTGTCAAAAAGTGAGTAAGGGAGCCATCCCAAATCGATGACACGGAGAAACCTCGGTTTAGGTTGATAGTGTTGTTACTGATTATGTACAAATGCTCCTTGAATTTTCTGTGAAAATACCTCGGCTCATTCTCGATAGGACTTGCTGAGTCAAAATCTGCATAATGTTCAGGGGATTTTCTGATGTGTTGAACAATAGCTGATGTCTCCCTGTTTTTAAGTACATCCTTTCGGTGTTGACTGATCCTGATTTGAAGTGCTTTGGATGTTTCTCCAATATACCATTTTATTAGAATGTTTGTACCTCTTTGTCGAATCGGAATTTTGTAAATGCAACCGATTTCCGTTTTAGCTATTTCATCCTTCAGGGAGCATAGGAAAGAGCCTACCTTTTTACCCGGGATGTAGCCAAATTCACAGTCAAGCATGAAACGTAAGAATTGAGCGAGTTCCGTAGTGAGTGGACCCATGAATGGTAAAATAGGTCTAGGTCTTGGGTCGAGTAGGTTACCCTCTTGGATTATCTTGTTATTAGGATTCCATTCTGCGGCTCTTACTTTCATTCGGTGGAAACGTTCACTAATAAGCTTTTTTGGGTACCCGTTAGCCACAAGTCGGTTCTTTATTGTATTAAGTTCTGAACTGAGGTATTGGTCGTCACAAATCACATACGCTCTAAAGGACAAGGCGTCAATGACCGAGATTTTGTGGGACATGTGATGATATGATTGGAAATTTAAATAGCGTCCAGTGTGTGTTGATTTCCTATAGACTGTTTTTTCAATGCGTCCACTTTCTTTCCTCATGACCAGTATATCCAAGAATGGCAATTGATTATCTTTTTCCTTTTCCACTGTAAAATTGATAGATTCGTGAAACGAATTTAGTTCTAGAAGAAGGCTATCTTCAGTAGTTTCTGGTAAAATAGCAAAGGCGTCATCCACCAGTCTTCTCCAAAAATAAATACTGCTGTTGTTTGATATTAATTTGCGTTCAAGTTCCTGCATAAATGCTTCTGCAAATGGTGGGGATATGGGGGATCCCATTGGTAATCCTTCCACTTGTTTGTAATGTGTACCTTTCCATGAGAAAATCGTACAGTTGACGCATATTACTAGGAGAGACATGACATCTTGAGGTAGTAAGCTAGGAGCTGCAGATTTCCACTCTCTGCTTTCATGTAGTTTTGAGTTTATGATGTCGAACGTGAACTCAATTGGGACACTGGTGAATAGGCTTATGACATCGTATGATACCATAATATGATCTTCAGGGATTTCCTCTATCTCTTTTATATCTCGTGCAAAAAAGTAAGAATTCTTGAGAGTTGAAGGGTGGTCCTTGTTAATAATGTTGAGAATGTTTCCAAGAAATTGAGATAGGTTGTATGCAGCTGAATATCTGAAATCCACGATTGGTCTGAATGGCATATCCTTTTTGTGAATTTTTGGTAGAGCATAAAATCGTGGGCATCTGGTATCCGATGGAGTCAAATATTTGTAATCATCTTTAGTTATCCGTTTTCGGTTCAACAAATTCTTACATTTTTCTTGGATAGCCTTTTCAATACTTTCAATTGTTTCTTGAGGATTTTTTGAATACGAAGTGTCTTGCAATAAGTTGTTGACTTCCATATCGTATCTGGACCTGTCTAGTACCACGGTAGCATTTCCTTTGTCTGCCGGACATATTACTATTTCTTTACGTTTTTTGAGTGCCATGATGTCTTTTCTGATCCGTTGATATTGTTGTACTGTAATGTCTGGTTGGTTTTGCTTCGATTTTAAAATTTTGGCTACTCCGAATCTGACTTTTTCTAGATGTGCGTCCGAAATCTTGTACTTATTCCAATCGTGCTTTAGTAACGCTTTCTCCACGTTTATGGAAGCTTCAATCAACAATTCGTTGTGATGTTTAAATGGAATTCCAAAATTTAGCCCCAGTTCCAGTAGTTTCATTTCAGAACTCGATAGTACAGCAGATGAAAGATTATGTACGCTTGGTTTGGTCATTTCGGGAACTTGTATTGCTTTATGTGGTTTTGAAGATGTTTTGGAATTTATAAAGTTGGCTTTGAGTTTATCAAACTTGGATTGGTGTTTCTGCTTGAGGGTGTTGTTAAGTCTCTGGACGGATGTGTGAATATAGTCCTCCACCATTAAGAAAATATGTCCTATTGTATTACTAATTTCCTGTTTTAATTTGCTTATTGATTTGTCCAGAGATTTGAGTATTTTGAAATTTTCATCTATTCTGTCATTTAAGAGTATTTGTTGTAGTCGCTTGCATGCCTCATCTATTTTTCGTCTTTTGCTCCACTTTTTGGTGACTGTGCAGCAGACTGGAGTCAATCCATTCTTCTTGCAACGTTTAAGAAAAATGATGTTGTTTTGAGCGGAACATCTCTTGAGTTCTTGTTTTTCCAGGGAAGAGATACAATGGGAAAAGTTTTCTCCGAAACTGTTTGATACTTCAGTTTTAAGGGCTTTCCATCCATGTGGTGAATAGTTAGTAGGTAAGGTTAAAGCGGAGATCATGGATGCCATAATGTTGGAAACTTAACAATGTTTATTCAAGCTTTCGGTTATTTACTATAACCATCATCAGGAAAAAACTGAACAGAAAAACAGGAATTATAAATACATGACAATGATATTATAATAAATATTGAGGTTGCATTTGTTCATCCATTAACTTGAAAAGCGTGATGAGAATCCGTTTTCGTGATCCCTCTCTGACAAGAAAAAGATGCTAAAGTCTGCTTCTTTGTAAGATTTGTAATTTTCAATTATGTCTTGACTTTTGGTAGTAGGGTTGTTGATTGATATATTATTGCTTCGTTATAAGTACGCTCGGTAACATTGGAAATTTTGCATGGAAATTATGTGTCCTGTAATGGTGTAAAAAAGTGAGTAAGGGAGCCATCCCAAATCGATGACACGGAGAAACCTCGGTTTAGGTTGATAGTGTTGTTACTGATTATGTACAAATGCTCCTTGAATTTTTTTTATAAACGTTCATAATACGGCGATTACAATCCATGGGATTCATCAAACGCTTGATGATCGAGAGAGTAACAATCTTGTGGGCTTTAATATTATATTCCTTAAGTTGAAAAACGGTTTTGTAAATAATTTATATGGAAGCACTTGAAGGAAGAAGCGTTACATATATATTGAGCTTGTATATTATGCCTTTTTGCTTGTGGCACGCTACACAAAGGGCCATATTCCTATCCTTATGGAGAGTGGGCCCACAATGCTCCGTGTATACACATATACCATTCGATAGCTCTTGAGGAGCTTATCAAAAGTGTTGCTGGGCACAACTCCGAAAAACGTGATCCATTGGCACTTTTGGCTAAGTGAAGTTCAGAGTTTTACATACAAATCCTAGAGTACAATTTTTGAGCGAAAATAAAAAACTCAGAATACACACAGGAATGCCTATAAATCGATAGACTGTGGCTTTCTGAACAATATTTACACAGGCCCTTCAATATTTTACTGGAGTTTTACATGTGATTCGTAAACCAGTAAACGGCACTGGTACATAGGTTTTTTTTACGGTTACGATCAACTTGTCGGTTGTGCTCCTATAATATTGTAACATTGCCAAGCCATGCAATGCCATACAAGCCAAGCGCGCCCTATCTCGGCGGCTGCGCCGCCTTCGAAATTCCCATTTTCCCGTTACACGTTTTATCATGTAAACTTCGTACCAGTTGGAAAGTTGGATTACTTGCATGTAAATATTAGTTGGAAAGTTGGACTACACTCTGTCCAATAAATGAAGCAACGACCTACCATTTCAGTGTAACTCGTTAATGGTTCCAGGCATTTACCCGAAACTCACAGTGAATGTTAACCATCTTTCATGCATATTGCATGCCAAGTTTCAGGAAATTTGGTTTGATCATATACAAGTTACAGCAAAAGTTTCAAGGTCAAGAAAAATTAGGTGTCCAGAAAATAAAGCAACGATTATAGACACTTTGTATTTTTGCTCACATTTCCGCTCGAATTGTACCCATGTTGGCATTAAGATATTAAGTGGTTTATAAGCTGACAACAACTGCAGTGAACGACAATATTGGAACAAAAACTAAAGAAAACAGCAAAAAACTGAAGGTCACTCCCACTAAGGGGCAATTGGTGAATTCTTCGGTATACTAAATCCACATTTTTCGATCAAAATAGAGTTTTTAAGGCGCACAGCACCTAAAATGTATGCAAAAGTGTACTAAAACCCTAATTATGACAAAACATTTTAAAGTTTGAATCTTAAGGGAAATTGAGGGATTTTTGTCACTCAGGAATTTATGGAGTAATCATGATTCTTATTTAATTTATGAGTATTGACTCACATGATTATCGATAATATTTTAATCATTTGTGATATTTTAATCATTTTTAAACCAAGCGTTAGTCCAGCAGCAATTTTAGTAAAATAGTTGATGAATTCCGGCTTTTGCATTAAAATGAACGTGAATGAGGTATAAGTGTAATATGCACCTATTTTGATGAACAAGTGTTTTACGGCTTCTAAGTGTAAGTGAGCAACACTATGGCCACTTAGGATTTGCAGACATTAAACTACGTGCTTCACAACACAATAAGCCCAAAACTTGCACGCATTTTACAAATTGTGACCCACAGAGCACGATTGTCTGAACGAGTCAAAAATCCACTAAGCTTACGATGATTTGAAAACGTGAATAGGTGATCAACGGTTTTATTCAACAAGCAAAACCCCAACAGGTTAGAATGTTTTTAATATGGTTTTACTGAAAGTTTTACTTCCTTTAATTGCGGTAATTTAGCTTGATTTTAAGAATTTTGTTATGTAACTAAGAAAATAACATAAAACCCAATGGTTAATTGCTTAAGCCTATGTAGGCATTTGGCTACGAACTTGAAAGTGTTTTGTCATAATTAGGGCTTTAGTACACTTTTGCATACATTTTAGGTGCTGTGCGCCTTAAAAACTCTATTTTGATCAAAAAGTGTGGATTTAGTATACCGAAGAATTCACCAATTGCCCCTTAGTGGGAGTGACCTTCAGTTTGATGCTGTCTTCTTTAGTTTTTGTTCCAATATTGTCGTTCACTGCAGTTGTTCTGTCAGCTTATAAACCACTTAATATCTTAATGCCAACATGGGTACAATTCGAGCGGAAATGTGAGCAAAAATACAAAGTGTCTATAATCGTTGCTTTATTTTCTGGACACCTAATTTTTCTTGACCTTGAAACTTTTGCTGTAACTTGTATATGATCAAACCAAATTTCCTGAAACTTGGCATGCAATATGCATGAAAGATGGTTAACATTCACTGTGAGTTTCGGGTAAATGCCTGGAACCATTACCGAGTTACACTGAAATGGTAGGTCGTTGCTTCATTTATTGGACAGAGTGTACTTGCCATGTTTCGAGTTGGAAAGTTGGATTACTTGTACCTACCCGCAGAATGGAGTTAAAAAAGTAATTTGCAATAATCTTAGATATATTTGAACTGCACAACTGCAAGAACTAGCGCACTAATATTTAATGTTTTCATTTGGGGGACCTTAAAATTAAGTTTAAATCGAAGGTTTTCAAACGCGGGAGATCTTAAAATTAAGTTGGTGGTTGTGGCGGGGGCACTTAAAATTCAGTCGATTCAAAAACGTTTCGAAAGTGGTAAAACTTATTTTTCTGCAGGACAAGTTCACCTCTCAAAGTGGCAGGTCTTAATAATCAGCTGTTTGTTGCTGACCTGCCTGTGGGAGAACTTAATATTCAGTATACTTCCCCTGTATTTCTAACAAATCCCACGTGAACGGTTACTACCCGTGTTTAAAATGCACACATTGTAGACAACCTACTCCAATAGAAATTACCACTGTTACCCATTTCACCTTAATTATAATTACCACATTTACGTACTTAATAATTTATTTTTATTCCACGTTAACTACTATAAACGTGTTTTAGGTGCCATTTGAAAGGGTTAAAATATAAAAACCGAGAGCCAGCTAACAATTGGCGAAATAATTGGCAATTTCTAGGATTAAATGGTAATAATTCGTCGTCTAAATAACATTTTCCTATTGGCAATTACAGAAGTAAAAGGTTTATTCGAGAATCGTCATGGGTTCCGGCTATTAGCTCACAGACACATTAGCTCCCGGTGCCATTTGCTCCCAGGTAAGTTCGCTCCTATAACCACTAGCTCCCGGACCACTTACCTCCCATGCCATGTTGCTCCCTGTTTAATTTGCTCCCAAAATAGTTGTTCCCATAGAACTTTATCTCCCAACAATTTTTCTAAACAGTGCATAGTCATTGGGATACAAGCTACAAATAAGAACATAAACAATTCTAAGAACATAAAACCGTTTCATAACGTTAGTTATGCGTCCTCATACAATTTTGACCAGCTTTGCACATTATATTATCATTGGTTAGTTTGAGAGTTTTTACTATTGCATATTAATTTTATTTACATTCAGGTTTATCAGTAGGGGCATGAAGGAAATAATTTCAACTAAATTTAGAGGAAATGAATTAGATTGATCTACTATTTTCTATCAATCAATCAATCAATCAAATCCCCGTCGTGGGTTTTATGTTGATTGGGCTTGTGTATTTTGCTTTTTAAAGCTGATTATTTTCCACTTATTTCCTTGATTTATGTCTTCTTAACGGATTATTATGGGAAACTCACTTTTGCCATTTTTAATAATAATTTCCCAATCACCGTCAATCTCATGTCAAAATACAGACTTTCCACCAAGTAATTTGTTATAATTTCATATACACATTAAATTGAAAATTTTAGTACTACTTTTGTATAATAGGAATATCTACATATTGTTTGCTTCCTTTTGCTAGCCGTTGTCATTGTTCATTGCTAGTGTGCAATGTTAATATATGAAAACAGAACACACATGTACACACAGACAAGAAAAAGGGACATCGGAGAGGCCTAACTAACGTTATGAAACGTAAGATAAACGGTTTTATGTTCGTAACTGTAGCTTGTATCTCAATGACTATGCATAATGCACTGTTTAGTAAATTATATTAAGATATAAATGTTTTCTAGGGTTCATCGAATGTTTTGGAACAATTTTTAATGAAATTACACCGACGTCTCGGCTCAATTTACACGAGCCCTCATCAGGGAAATGCTTCAAAATGCAAATTTGAATTGACACACAAGAATTGACAATAGAAGAAAATTTGCAATACATTATGTTGGAATACGATAAAACATTGATAAGGTAGCAGTCCAAAATTTATGGATGTAGCCACGGCCACGTTCCTCTTTTCGGTTCATTAGTGAGATGTTATCTTGGATGGCATTCTGAATGGCTATAGACTCCTTTGTTTCCCGTAAATTGTTGGGAACAAACTTGTATGAGGGCTAAAAAGTCCTATCGTGGCAAATAGTTTGGGAGCAAATTGAACAGGGAGCAAATTGAAATTCTTTGTATAACAGGGTAATAAACCCAGTTTTATACTTTGATGAATTCTAAAACTATCTGCATTGGTTGGTTTGTCTGGAAGGATCTAGTTTAAATTCAACTGTTAATTTTTAAAAAGCCACCAGTCACGCACGAAGAAAAAAACCATAGGCTTCATATTAAATCTTTGGAATTAATTGCGTGTGGACATAGGTATTACAAAATACTTCTTCTGTCTCGCTCGAAACTGCCAATAGCCCGTAGCCATCACATTCGGGTAAGTGTGTGTACAGAAAATCAAAAACAAAAAAATGGGGGTGGTATGTTGCAAAAATGTCCACAAAACTTATATTTTTTCGCATTCGCAAATCTAGGAAATTGCTAGTACCACATTTTTTCTCGTGTTTGGGATCATAAAAGTGGCGGGTGACCTGCACAATGGCGGCACCTACCATAAAAGTTGTTTTTGCACGTATGCCAAATAATTGCGATTGTGAGTAAATGTAACTGTGCGCTGTAATTGTTTGCATCTTTTTGCGACAAATGTTTTTGCAAAAGTAATCTTCAAAGAAAACAAAGTAACATGCTTTTGAAAATGCAATTTAGTAAGGCGATGTGCTACAACATCGTTTGCTTTTTTAGAATACCTGTAAATAGATACAGTAATCCTATTCTTTTCCTCCCAATTCTGCAGCATAGACAAATCATCTCCAAAGTTGATATTTTGTAGCTTATAATTTTGTTGCTGGACCAAAGCATCCCAACTTGCTTGCTTTTCTAAATGCCGTTTCATAACCTTTTTTTCATTTCCGGGTGCAGCATCATACGTCTTGCCACTAGCATTGACAACATCATTGTCTAGCATCATCTAGCCTTAATGCGGTTGTCACCGCAAACAAAAAACATTGATTGTTTTGTACTTTACAATTTAAAACTCCACATTTTCGCTTTAGCTCTGCCGGTAGATATCCCTGCGCCAACCGTAGAGAATATTTGCTGAGGTAATCCCAAACTTTGATCGCATTTTGAAGCACCAACACACTGATTTCATTTGCAAGAGCAATAATTAACCCTGAGACATAAAGTCCAGCCGAATCAATAGTGTCATAAATAAAATTCGGGTGGGAAATTCGCAATGAACCAGAAGGGTATTTCTTGTTTACAACCTGACCCGACTTTGGATCATAAAAAGTGCATTCAAATGCGAGTTTGATCCTAATACCCACGTGTTCATTTAGATATTTATTCAATAATTGAGATAAAGATTCACGTATCAAATCAATCGCTTCCTCTATAAGAGGAATATGATTGTCTTGAAAAACATGAGTGTAGACGGATATTATATCTCTAAAGCTCCCCGACTCTCGTTGAAACACCGGTTTACCATCAGTGTCCGTGGGAATCTGAATATTGGCTCCGCCACCTACTAACACGCGGGTGGGTTTGCAAACATGATATTCTTTGTTAAACCATGTAATTCCACAATCACGACATTCATGGATTTCCTGTACATGGTTATATAAATCGTCAATACAATCTGTTTTGTATTGACATACAGCACACATTAAACTTTTTGTTATTCATCTTGCCATTGAATTTTTAACTTGTACGAACAAGTGCTAACAACCAACTGCACCAAATTCTGAAAAACTCCTCAGTTTTGTTCAAATTTCCTGTTTAAAATTTTCTGAAGGAAATAGCAGACTGTATAATAATGCTTAAGTTCTTCTAGAATACCCGAATAATGCAATTGAAATTTTTCAAACTCCGTCAAAGATGAAATATCGTTGTTCTCTTAAATTCGATCAACGATAGCAGTTGGCTCATGTCTCTTTTGCCTGTCTACACACCGCACAATTGCAGTACCAGTAGTCGCACACATCACTTAGTTGTACTTGTTCGGTGCACATCTTTTTCACGAAAAAGGTAATGTTCCAAAGGCCTGTTAGCAAAAATAACAATTTTGTCAAGCCTTTTAGATCTAGAAAGAGAAACGTATATCTCTCCCACACTTGCAAAATCCCGTAAAGTTTATTACCACTGAATCTAACGTTGCACTTTGTACCCGATGTGTCTTACATCCCTGAGCGTATTTCAAGGGGGAAAAGGTTGCTTAAGATGGTATATGTTGATGGTGGCACAAAAGTGTCTGTGCAATTGGTCCCATAGAAATAGAATCGTCCTCTGTTAAAGTGGTTCCACTGTATTGCTCACACTTGACATTGTCAAGTTGACAATTATGAAGTCTGGAAGTTGTTGAGTATTTTTTGAATAGAAAATATTTTCTATTGACAAAACTGAACCATTACACAATCCTTAACTGATGATAAAGTTTCTGAGAAGCAAAACCTTTACCTTTTTACCTGCATAAAAACAAGGAAACTGTTTCTCGCATTCCTCGCAATATAGGGTTAAACCTGGTTTAATTGAAACAAGCAAAATTCCATGACTAAAATAATAAACCTTATTCCACTCGTCAGCTAATTTGTTAGAGCTGAATAAGTGAATACTATCGTAAAAGCTCTCAAGTTCAGCATCTGATTGTGTGTTGTGTTGTGAGTTGTTGTCTGAGTTGTGTGCTCAAACGTGTAGATAATACGCGTACATCATCATACGTTGTTTCCCCTGCGTGCATACGTGTTAATATAGATTGAAACAAGAGATCGGATTGTGAGCGCACGTTTGTTTTCAATTCATGCGTATACTTTGCTATGTTGAAAAAGGTGTAGTGCTTCCTTAACGTCTTCACACATATCATCTGGAACAGGTGCGAATAGTGAGGTATCTAACGTGCACAAATGTTGATTTGGGTCCCCAAAACACAATATAGAAACAGGGTACATATCTGCAGTGTCTTAATTCTTCCTAATACGTTTTAACAAAAGCAAGAAGAAGCAAGCACCCATACAAAATACCTCATCCAGCAGTAAGACCCGCACTGCCTTAATATATCCACGCACTGTTGGATTAACTGGTTAATGAAGCAGCAACTGAAATGGCTGCTTAATAGAATAATTGACTAACAGGCCGTGCACAGTCTGTGCACGGTAAGGACACACAGCTATTGCAATAGGCGAAGCAATCTTGAACGCAACACCTTTTTGCGTAAGAAAGTTTGCTATGTGGATTACAAGCACACTTTTTCCCGTTCCGCCTTGACCCATTATTACCATAAGCTTGATTTTGCCTGCTAATGTATCGTCTATCATTGAACGCACACTACGCATGACATGCTGCTGCTCAGCATTAAGTGGTTTTAAGTTCAAGAAGAAAGGAAACTGTTAGTTGGTAATACCCGGTTTAAGATTTTGTATGAAGGAGTTGTAATCCTTTAAATCGCGTCTGTAAAGCAGTCTTGGTGCTTCGTAATCAAATTGAATACACGCATTTTCTTCTTTATCCATTGTCGCCGAGTGAACCAGCAATCCGCGAATGAGGGAATCAGGAGATTGCAAGTAGGTAGTTACGTATTAGACTACTATAAAAGCTGAGCGAAAGATTCGGTAGTCAGTAGTCGCAATTTTAATTCTGAAGACTAAAAGATCAATAACATGGCAAGTGATGGTGCCGAAAACTTCAGTAGTGTACCAGGAGGAAGTACCAAGTTAAGCGAGGAAGATACCCAAGACACTTATTTGAAAGTGAGAAAAGTGAGGATTCTATTAAACAATCAACGTTGCATTTCACCCCAAAGGTGAGCAAAATTCAGTTTCCTAACCCTGAAGACTCAACTGCTTTCTTTACTGAATGAAACTGTCGTTCCGTTAGTTCTGCAGGAGATACGGGATTCTATCTCTTTTGGTAGGTTGAATTCAAAAGTGGGACTTTCTGTGTTCAAAATAAAAACGTTTCCTATTCCAACCTTACTTGCCAGAGCAGAAGAACAAATTAAGCGGGCAGTGAAAGACGACTGCGGACTCTGGAAATTGGCAACCCACAACACTCCCTGTCGATAGGACGAGTTCACTAGTGCATCATTTTGGTCACATCCAGATGTGATAAGAACGTTGACGTTTTAGTCTGTCCTTACGTCTCGGAGTATCTGTCTTTAAATTATCGTCTTTTGCAGGAGGTTTCTCCGCGATAACAGAAAACTTACACCAACGCAAGGGGATCTGTTATGTGGAAAGGCAAAAATACGTACTTTTCGTTTGAATCATTCAAAGCTTTTGCGGAAGCGTTGCGGGCACTTTATTCGCAGCCTCCAGACCAGTAGTTATGTGTTTACTGAAAGAGTCAGAGTTAGATCTACCATTCCAGCCAATTCAACGCCAAGAAAATATTCCAGTTCAGCAGCAAGAAGAAAATATTCCAATGGGCGTCGGTTTTGTAAAAGTTCTCTCCGATCCACGTTTGCTTTTAGGTGGATATTGGCAGTACTGTCTATCTTCTGATAACCACTCCACTCTTATCACATCAATAGTATTTTCATCAAAAAATTCTACAACTGCAAATTCACTAATACCTTCCGCGTTATTCATTACGAACGCTGAAATCAAATCAGTCTTCACACTGTAAATAATTGGTCTCCAAAAACAACAAGCTCATTGCAAAAGCTGACTAACGATCTGACTGACTGGACTGGATGGGATGGACTGACTGCGTGCGTACACAAACTTTTGCTATATAGTAACATTAATGTAACGTAAATTTTACATTGAATTTTAGTAAGTGTACTCTGCAGAAGTAATGTGATGTTGTCATGTTGCGATTACGTTAAAATCACGTTGGCGTTTACACATTTCAAAAAGGTGAAACTTTTAACGTAAAATATATGTGGCATGAATGCTTGCTGAGATACATTAATTCACGGGTGCTAAAATACCTGGCCTGTCACAAAAATATAACATTGCAACGTGGATAATATGTTAAAATATTGTTATTTCTACATACTGTTCCCGTTGGGTATATTGAGTCATTCTAATTCAAGTGTTGGGCCAAGACCCAACGCAATATGTAACATACATTTGCTTCAACTTGTGTAGTGATATATGCAATATTTTGTTATAAGGACGTGATTATAGCATATAAACGTGACGTAAATGTTATTCCTTTGCCAGCTTTAGTACTTAGCTTTATGTTTCCAAAAGCATGTCGCTTAGAACTGTGTCAACCGTCAATAAATATGAATTATGAAAGTTATGTTCAGAATTTAACACCTACGTAATATGATTTGGGAAACATTTAATTACCTAAAAATACAAAATCATCACGCAGTCACGTTGTACATACCGCAGTAAATTTGCCTTCCATAATTCTAGTGTGATATATACCTTGCTGAGAGTTTGGATAAACGTACATATGGCGGCGACAAATAGCGTTTAATTTTTCATTCTTTTCTCCGGCAGCAATCTGAAAACGAAATGCAAAAATCCGAAATTTTGAAGTTTTTTGCAATCCGCTGCTGGTTTTGTCAGCTTCATTTTGTGAACACTTATATAGGTAAGCTAAGATTTGCAAAAACCCAGTTAAAACGTTTGCCCAAACATGTACTCACATTTCGTTCTAAAATTGAGCATAAACTTTTTAAAAGCGTTTTTGATTATGGAAATACATTTAAAAATGTTAAAAACCATGCTCCTGAATCAAGCAAAGAAAATATTCATAAATGCTAAGTTTTTGAACAAATCGTGACTACATGTTACAAATTATAATGTAAGACTTACCATGAATACGTGCTACCGTTAAAATCTGTTTGCTAAGTTTTCACAGAAGCGCTTCAAACCCAAACGAAACTTGAGTAAAATTGATTGTGGTAAATATATTATCGTGCTCTATACGTATCCTTTTTGACACAATTCAATGTTATTTTAAGGATAACTATTTAAATGGTAACAAAGTTTAGTAGCTTTCCATTTCTATACAGAAACAGCTTCCAGCATATCACGTGAATCGTAACGGAATTACAAATACGTAGGTTTGCTGTGCCAAACATGTGCCAAAACATTCCATCATTACAATATAATTCCATATCATGTTTTCAGACTAAAGCAGAATCCCCAGATCACATTTCCTTTTTATCCAGCACAATTTTCGCTTCCTTCTCACATGCCACGAACGTACGTTTGTGGATTGAGTCAACAAAAACGCGTGCAGTGCAAGCCTGCCAGCAGTAAACTTAGATGCTCTGATGACTCATGTTTTTACCAGCTCTTTCATGTTCCCCGGATATAAGATCTGTGGTGTGTTACATAAGTAAGAACCAATATGCTTTTTGTATTACATTTGCAGCAGCTGAATTGAATTTTCATAGATGAAGACGTAGTTTTATTTTTTGGTTCAAGTATTCATTTATGGCAATACAATTTCATGTAATGCGACATACAACAAGGAATAACAAATTTCAAGGTATATTTATAAATCAAAAATAAAATAAATTTTTCTTCCTTGTATAAACCTATGGTTCCATGATTTGACTTACTGCTTATTGATACTAGGACGATTGCTACCGCGTACAATTATTGTAGATATATTTTTATTTGGTCACCAACGATAACAAGTAATATATTGATAAATTGTTATTAACGGTTCTCTAAATTTCTTGCTCAGACAACAGTAAAGTACTGGATTGATACAGTTATTACAACTTCCTAAAAGTTGTGCAATAGGAATTAGGTAAGATACAAGATGTTGCTCAAGTGCCACTCCATTTCCATCAGTTTGGATTGTTTGAAGATTCAATTTAGCAGTGATAATGTACAAAGGTAGCCATAATAACACAAAAGCAACGTTTATAGCTATAAAGAATTTTACCACGCGTAAATTTCGTAAACGTTGTGCATCACGAAAATCAATACAGCTTGGTATTAATAACAGTGGTGGTGGTACAGAATTTGGCATGTGTTTCCAGATAAATATACTGCAAAATGTGATGAGTACAAAAGGAACAGTAAACCGAGCAAAAACCTGAACCAAGAGAAAATAGGCTGCTTCGTGTGTTGCTGTTTTCCAAATATCCTCACAAAACACAGGTGCCAAGTCATCGGCTTCAAAAACATCTGCTGGTTGTTTTGAAAATGCCCAAGGGAGAGTGATTCCAAAACCAGACACCCAAATTAGCAGAGCAACCTTGCAAGCTTGGATTTTGGTAAGGATGGGTGTAGTACTTCGGACTGCTTGCAGAGCTCGGCATCTTTAATTTAATTTATAAATGAATTTATGTATTTCCTAGAAACTTTCACGTTAATTTTATAAGGTTTACCTGTCAAAGGAAATGGCCACTACAGAGTACACCGAGCAAAACACGGATAGACGCTGTGTCCCCAAACTTGGAACATAAGATGGTGATGATAATGCTCAAAAAGGACCACTCACTAACGTGAGACAACTTCTGGAACCCCAATGCAATTTAATGCTGGGTCAAACTATTCCAGACTAAATGGAAATAAATAGCAAACGATTCCAAATGGCTTTAGGAACTTGAACTTTATTATTTCCAAAAATAGACAAGTAACGGTGGCTTTGTTACATGTCTCTAGTCCGAAGACCGACTTTCTTCTCTTTATTGGCTCAACCACAGGTAAACTTTCTGGGTGTGATGCCTCAAGAGGACTTATGACAATTGACAATTTTCATTCCCTATTTATACTAAATTTTGGCTACTCCGGGTTCGAATTCGGAAAGTTACAAAAATGGCAAGTAACAAAGGAACGTTTCATGATGAACTTTTCATGAAGCGATACCGTTTCACCGTTTCCGGTTTCACAAGAAAAAGCTATCATTTTCCGCACAAAGAAAGACAAAGGAAAATGTGCACGTTTATCAAAGTCCAACTTACGTTGGATCGAACTCGACCTTTCCACCGGAAGCAGCCATTACAAATACAAAGTTCATCATATTGAACTTTGACAATAATCATCTTAGCAATACCAATGGGAAATACTGAACGTGAACAAAGAACTACGAATTACAGGTTAGAAAACGTTCAGTTAACAAAGGAAACGAAAAATTATAATAAAATATCCAGAGTTTCCATTTCGAATCCAAATCCTCCGGAACACGCTGACTATACGACACAATTTTGCAAGTAGTTTCAGAAAATATCCAGGCTGCAAAATAAAAATATAAAACGCATTTTAACAGATGTATAAAATCATACTGTAATTTATAAATTGCATGTATAATTTAGTTACGAGTAAATGCATTTGCTGCTAGAGTCGCCGGAATGCAAGAAATTATCACCAGCAAATCCGAAACTGCCAAATTCAAAATGAATATGTGAGACGCCGTCTTCAATTTTAAAATCCAGATAACCACATATAACGCCAATATATTTCCGAATATTCCAAACAGTAAAACTATCAAATTAGCAACACAGAGTGTCACTGTAAAACTAAAAGAATGTCTGTCGTATCAAAATAATTACACGATAACTTCCACATGCACAGACACGTAGCAGTTTAATTAAAGCTACAAAACTAAGACTTAGCTGATAAAAACGTCTCATATTGCGTTTACAAGAGCAAAAAATCATTCAGGTGTACCGTGTTAACGATGAAAGACTGGTTTACTCTAAATGACGTAAACATTTCTGCAAACGACTTTCGATATATCTGATTAATAAATGCGTCCTACATAGTTGTGATGTAACACCACTTTCTTATAAATTGTATTTCTGTTGAAAATACTTTTCCTACTACAAAATGAAGCACTATAAATCACGAGGAAAAAATTCGCAAACCTTTTACTGTGAAAACTCCCTGAATTTCTACAATCAACTTTACCGTTACATGACCCCATTTCTGGTAGAATGGAACGGCAAAACACTCTGGTCTAAAGGCCTGTGTTCCCAAAGTACCGCTGGTTCTACTTTAACTTCTTCATTGTTCTAGTTCTTTTGGGCTCCACACCTTCCTTCTACATTCTCTGGCATATTCACTCCGCTCCAAAAGCACTTATTTTTACAACAATTCAAACTCAAAGTGTATCAATATTCTGCACGTGTCTGTTGCTAACAATTTTTTGCAATCTTGAAGAATTTGTGACCAAGTTTCAGTGTATGAAAAAGCTAAATGCAAAATTGTTTTTGCTGCAAAAATCTAAATATTATAAAACTGGTATTTCTTGGAACACAGTTTCAGTACTTTTAAACGTTCTAATAATTTTGTTATTTGTTCTTGCAATTATTCTCACAATTGCAAGAACTACTAGTTCTACGGGTAATAAGGACCCTTTAGGATGGGCGGTTACACACTTGCTTGGTCAATTCGAACCATGGGTTTGTTCCAAAATAGGCAACATTATTATTTGCCAAAATATTTTCAAAATTTCTACTTTTGCTTTTCAACTTACTTTAGTTTACGTGCGAGCAGCAGAGAATTGTCGTTTTATTGCCATTTTCTTTGTTTTATTTTTCTACTGGATTGAATTGCAACATTATTGTTTAAGCATTTTGCAAAATCTTAGAAAATTTAAATATCGCTATAGCTATAGGTTTTTCAATTGGTATTGCGCCTGGCGCATAACTCATCAACAGGAATGCTTTGATATGTTTTGTGCCATAATAATGAGTGTTGGATTTGCTATTTTTGTTGTGTGTAATATTGCAACGATAAAGTGTTTTAAAATGTTAATGTCATGGAATGTGTACCTAAATTTTCCTTTAATATCCTTATTCTGTAGCTTTATTTTCAAAAATGCGCTAGGATTTATTACCCAAGTTCATGTAGAAAGTGTAAACTTAATTAAATCAGAAAGGGTTAGTTTTTTATTAGCTCCTAAATCAAAAGGAAATCTCTTAGCCAGATGGTCAGTAAATGTAGGACGTAGACAGTGGAAATCTGCTCAGCCAGTGACATATTCATGCGGAATCTTTTTAAAACTGAGTAAAGGATGTGACTTTATGTTGTTTAGTCTTGTATTAATGCGGACAATGGAGGGCCTTTTACTAATTGAAATCTAGCAATATTTTGTTTGTCTAGCTTAATAACGTGGTTTACGTTTTTGTTTGGTTGAGTGCTGAAGTTGCTATTTTGGGCTGCCGTATATATTAAATTATTGCAGCCTTGCGCGTGACATTGGGTTTACACTAATCCCACCAATTTTGGATTCAGACTTTCATAGCTTCTTGTAATTTTCCAAAACATGAAACCTCATGGCATCCACTGTGAAGCAAAATAGCGGAAACTATCCAATGCATTAATATATAGTCAGAACACGATATCATTAAGTGTATATGTGAGGCTGGGGTATATCTGGCAAAAGGAAAATGTGCACGTTTATCAAAGTCCAACTTACGTTGGATCGAACTCGACCTTTCCACCGGAAGCAGCCATTACAAATACAAAGTTCATCATATTGAACTTTGACAATAATCATCTTAGCAATACCAATGGGAAATACTGAACGTGAACAAAGAACTACGAATTACAGGTTAGAAAACGTTCAGTTAACAAAGGAAACGAAAAATTATAATAAAATATCCAGAGTTTCCATTTCGAATCCAAATCCTCCGGAACATTCTTCCCCCCGATTTACGCAGTAAATCCTACTTTGTATCCTTGGCTGTCCTTATGTCCAGTTTCCCGAGCTTGACCACTGGCCGTTTGTAGGTCCCCGATGCTGTCTTGACCTCCACAATCCTGACAATTCCGTCCTTGCCAGGATATACATGAGTGACCCTGCCCAGTGGCCAATTGTTCCGTTTCAAACTGTCGTCAAAAACGATCACCATGTCTCCCACTGCTACTGGAGGAACCTTTCTATGCCACTTATGCCTCCTTTGCAAAGTGGGAATGTACTCTTTCTGCCAGCGTTTCCAGAAAGAGTCTGCTAATGCTTGGGCCTGCCTCCATTGCTTCCGTAGGTCCACGTCCATCTTAAAGTCCCCTGGAGGCTGCGTCACACTGGAGCTTCCAATCAGGAAGTGGAACGGAGTAAGGGCTTCTGGTGAATCTGGATCCACAGGCACATCTGTCAGAGGACGGCTGTTGACAGTGGCCTCGGCTTCGGCAAACACTGTTTGCAGGACTTCCTCCTTGGGGGCTCTTGCTCTCCAGATAACCGACATTGCAGTCTTCACACTCCCGACCAGTCTTTCCCAACTTCCCCCCATATGAGCTGCAGAGGGTGGCCACTTGATCGCCTTTTTCCTCTTCCGTGAGAGCTTCCGCACCCACGCTTTCCATTTTGCGAAAGTAGTTGAGGGGATTCCATCGTCCCAGCCAACCTTGAATTTCCACAGGTCCTGGAGAAGTATCCTTGCCTTGAGCAGGTGGTGCCTCAGAAATCCCAGCGGATTCCATGCCTGCATGACCAGTCTTACTGCACGTTTGTTTGGCACCTCGTCTCCAGTAGCTATACCCTTTTCAGCTCGTTCCAAATTTACCCGGAAGGTAAAGCAATTCTCCACGGGTTTCCAGTGTAGCCCTAGTGCCCGCTTCCTCGGTACCTTGGACCATTCTGCCAGGTCCTTTGTGACTTGTCCAGCTTCAGCTTGCAGTGCCTCCAGAAACTTTCCAGGCTTGTTTGGATGGGCTGCGTTGTAGTGAGGCAGGAAGCATTTTCTTTTGGTTGGTGTGGCTAGCTCTTCCGGTGATAGCTTTCGAGCATAGCCGTTTGTCAAGTAATCCTTTATCTTGGCTCCATATCGTCCTCTAAGTAGCTCGTCCCTTCGGAGTTTCCTTTCAACTCCACGGAATCGGCTTTTTGCGACATCTTGACTTGGTGGCAACACAACGGGCTCCTTTTTCCGGGGTAGCCCAGTCTCCCAATGGTCCCCAAAACTTCGAGTGACCTGTTTCTTTAATGCCTCAGCGGCTATGTCATCTCTAGAGTGGGTGCTCACCATTGGCTTGACTCCAGTCGAGTCCGAACTGATGGACTCCTTCACCAGGTCATGCGAGATGTCCTCATCAGATTCATGGACACATGAGAACAAAGATTCCTCCTCTCCATTTCCCTCCGTAGGTCCATGGATTGCCCATCCCAGCTTGCACCTTGACATCATAGGTGCGTCCATTCCATCTTCTCTGACTTCTCTAGCTACAGTCAGAAAGGTGTGTGGTTGCCCAATCAGAATCAGTGGCCGCTCTCCAGGAAGGTACCGCATCTTGATTTCTTGCAAGTGTGCCCACTTCTTACAAATCTTGTCCAGATCGTCTCGTTGACGAGTAAGCTGTAAGTTGCTGATAGTGTGTACATTTTTGAGTTTGTACTCCACGTTCTCCTCCAGTGGGCTTATCCAGACCTCCACCTTCCTGGAAGCCGAATCAGTCTGCTTTTGCTGGTTGGTCCACTTGATCCTTATTGGGTCTATAGGTCCATTGAGGCTAAGCTTCTTAGCAAGCGTAGCGCAAATTAGCGTACATGTTGATCCTCCGTCGATCAATGCGTTGGCAATGATCGATCCTCCCGGTCCTCTTAGGTGCACAGTAATGATCCGTAAAAGTGCACCTGGCCCCTTCATTAGGTTGACATTGGTATTCAACTGACTCAGCTTATCAAGTAGTTTGGCGTCGTCAGCTGATACCTTGTCTTCTTTCTTAGGACCAGGACCACCATGCAAAAGAGTGTTGTGTTTCTTTCCGCACCCTTCCACACGGCATGTCCACTTGGATCGGCAGACTTTGACACTGTGCCCTCCTCTCAAACAGCAGAAACAGAGATTGCTTGCTCTGACCGCATCCCACCGTTGCTGCACATTCTTCTTTTTGAAAACGTCGCAGCCTGATACTGCATGACCCTCAATCTTGCAAACTGGACAAGCTTTGGGCTGTTTGGACTGGGATGACTCCTCCGTGGCTGCAGCGTTCACGTTCTCTTCTTTTCCATCCCGGATTCGGAGCTTGGGAATGGTGACTTTGCTTGCAGCTTCAGCTACCTTGTCGATCCACGTGGCCAGGTCAAGTAGATTGACACGCTTGTGCAACAGGGTATGCATTCCCCATTGCAGTTTGAGGTTGTCGGGCAGCTTATCCACCAGCTCCTGCATGAGCTGGGGATTTTCCAGGTGCGCTGGAACATGAAGAGTCTTGACAGTGGTGACCAGGTTGCTGATTGCACCAGCATAGTCCACGATGGTTGATAGCTTGTCCGCCTTGGGAGTGGGTGTCTTCTTGGCAGTCTCAATTAGCGCCTGGACCACGTACTCGGCTCGTCCGTAGCGTTGTTCCAGGCGTTCCATGACCACGTCAGCATTTTCCGGAACAATCATCAATGCACGTACATGGCGCCGTGCTTCCCCCTTCAGTGCCTTTTCCAGTCTTGCCATGTTCTGGGAGGGGGTGAATCCGCAGTCCTTGGTTGACTGCCGGTACTGGTGGGCAAATATTGGCCAGTCCAAAGGGTTGCCCGAGAAGCTGGGTAGCTTGCTTCCTTCTCCCTGTCGAGCCACAAACTTCTCAGTGGTCTCGTTTTGTGACTTTAGGGCGGTGATGAGGGCATTAGCCAGTGCGTCAGCTAATCCACTCTCAGGTTGATTCTGTAGTACTGCACTGCCTTTGGTTAATGGTGGCGGACTCGGTGGTGGCGGCTGGTGATGGCCATGGCCATGAGATGCGGCTCCTTGCCAATCTTCTGCTTCTGGCCGTCTGTCCCTCCATTCTGTTGTAGGCTTGGATGAAGGTGCTCCTGGAGGAAACCCAAGTGACGCGGGTTCCTCCCAATCGTAGTAGGTTTTGGAATCCGGCTTCCGCTGCTCCCGTTGTTGCCTTCCCTGTTCACTGACCCTCCATCCCGTGGAAGGCTTGGATGGAGGCGCTTGTTGTGGAGCAGTGGAACCTTCCTCCCTGTCCTTCCAGATTGGAACTCGAGTAGACTGAGGCGTGGGCATGTAGTGAGCTCCTGCTGGTGCGATTGCAGAGAGCTCACCGGAAAACGGCTTCACCCCGTGGGCATCCTGTTCCTCCCCATCCTCCCGGTCGTCCTCGTCGTCAAAGTCCGCGTATCTCTCCAGATCGTCCATCTTGGCCTCGTTCTGCTGGGCTGCCCTTGACATTTCTGCCCTTAACTCTGAGAGACGATCCAATTTTTGACGAATGGATCTCTCCAGAGTAGCAAATTCTTCATCCAACTCCACTTGTAACCTGGAGCTGGCAGCAGAGACTCTCGAACGGGCGTCATCCTCCACTTCCGGTGTCCTTTCAACCTGTTGTGGCGTGACAAGTGTTGTTCTCCGCAAAGCCACCCGAGTGGTCGTTCTGTGGGTGCTGGTAAGAAATGATGGCAGCTCCTCCTCGGCGGCCCAATTCCCATAAAAATCTGGCGGTTGTCCGAGCTTTGGACGTCTGCTTCTTCTGGGACCTTGGCCTCCACTTCCGTGGGCTCCTTCCGAAACTTGACCGTACTCCATAGCGCGGATTATCCGGCTCGAAGGACCAAATTATGTCCCCAAACTTGGAACATAAGATGGTGATGATAACGCTCAAAAAGGACCACTCACTAACGTGAGACAACTTCTGGAACCCCAATGCAATTTAATGCTGGGTCAAACTATTCCAGACAAATGGAAATAAATAGCAAACGATTCCAAATTAATTTAAGGAACTTGAACTTTATTATTTCCCAAAAATAGACAAGTAACGGTGGCTTTGTTAAGTGTCTCTAGTCCGAAGACCGACTTTCTTCTCTTTCTTGGCTCAACCACAGGTAAACTTTCTGGGTGTGATGCCTCAAGAGGACTTATGACAGTTTACAATTTTCATTCCTTATTTATACCAAATTTTGGCTACTCCGGGTTCGAATTCGGAAAGTTACAAAAATGACAAGTAACAAAGGAACGTTTCATGATGAACTTTTCATGAAGCGATACCGTTTCACCGTTTCCGGTTTCACAAGAAAAGCTATCATTTTCCGCACAAAGAAAGACAAAGGAAAATGTGCACGTTTATCAAAGTCCAACTTACGTTGGATCGAACTCGACCTTTCCACCGGAAGCAGCCATTACAAATACAAAGTTCATCATATTGAACTTTGACAATAATCATCTTAGCAATACCAATGGGAAATACTGAACGTGAACAAAGAACTACGAATTACAGGTTAGAAAACGTTCAGTTAACAAAGGAAACGAAAAATTATAATAAAATATCCAGAGTTTCCATTTCGAATCCAAATCCTCCGGAACACGCTGACTATACGACACAATTTTGCAAGTAGTTTCAGAAAATATCCAGGCTGCAAAATAAAAATATAAAACGCATTTTAACAGATGTATAAAATCATACTGTAATTTATAAATTGCATGTATAATTTAGTTACGAGTAAATGCATTTGCTGCTAGAGTCGCCGGAATGCAAGAAATTATCACCAGCAAATCCGAAACTGCCAAATTCAAAATGAATATGTGAGACGCCGTCTTCAATTTTAAAATCCAGATAACCACATATAACGCCAATATATTTCCGAATATTCCAAACAGTAAAACTATCAAATTAGCAACACAGAGTGTCACTGTAAAACTAAAAGAATGTCTGTCGTATCAAAATAATTACACGATAACTTCCACATGCACAGACACGTAGCAGTTTAATTAAAGCTACAAAACTAAGACTTAGCTGATAAAAACGTCTCATATTGCGTTTACAAGAGCAAAAAATCATTCAGGTGTACCGTGTTAACGATGAAAGACTGGTTTACTCTAAATGACGTAAACATTTCTGCAAACGACTTTCGATATATCTGATTAATAAATGCGTCCTACATAGTTGTGATGTAACACCACTTTCTTATAAATTGTATTTCTGTTGAAAATACTTTTCCTACTACAAAATGAAGCACTATAAATCACGAGGAAAAAATTCGCAAACCTTTTACTGTGAAAACTCCCTGAATTTCTACAATCAACTTTACCGTTACATGACCCCATTTCTGGTAGAATGGAACGGCAAAACACTCTGGTCTAAAGGCCTGTGTTCCCAAAAGTACCGCTGGTTCTACTTTAACTTCTTCATTGTTCTAGTTCTTTTGGGCTCCACACCTTCCTTCTACATTCTCTGGCATATTCACTCCGCTCCAAAAGCACTTATTTTTACAACAATTCAAACTCAAAGTGTATCAATATTCTGCACGTGTCTGTTGCTAACAATTTTTTGCAATCTTGAAGAATTTGTGACCAAGTTTCAGTGTATGAAAAAGCTAAATGCAAAATTGTTTTTGCTGCAAAAATCTAAATATTATAAAACTGGTATTTCTTGGAACACAGTTTCAGTACTTTTAAACGTTCTAATAATTTTGTTATTTGTTCTTGCAATTATTCTCACAATTGCAAGAACTACTAGTTCTACGGGTAATAAGGACCCTTTAGGATGGGCGGTTACACACTTGCTTGGTCAATTCGAACCATGGGTTTGTTCCAAAATAGGCAACATTATTATTTGCCAAAATATTTTCAAAATTTCTACTTTTGCTTTTCAACTTACTTTAGTTTACGTGCGAGCAGCAGAGAATTGTCGTTTTATTGCCATTTTCTTTGTTTTATTTTTCTACTGGATTGAATTGCAACATTATTGTTTAAGCATTTTGCAAAATCTTAGAAAATTTAAATATCGCTATAGCTATAGGTTTTTCAATTGGTATTGCGCCTGGCGCATAACTCATCAACAGGAATGCTTTGATATGTTTTGTGCCATAATAATGAGTGTTGGATTTGCTATTTTTGTTGTGTGTAATATTGCAACGATAAAGTGTTTTAAAATGTTAATGTCATGGAATGTGTACCTAAATTTTCCTTTAATATCCTTATTCTGTAGCTTTATTTTCAAAAATGCGCTAGGATTTATTACCCAAGTTCATGTAGAAAGTGTAAACTTAATTAAATCAGAAAGGGTTAGTTTTTTATTAGCTCCTAAATCAAAAGGAAATCTCTTAGCCAGATGGTCAGTAAATGTAGGACGTAGACAGTGGAAATCTGCTCAGCCAGTGACATATTCATGCGGAATCTTTTTAAAACTGAGTAAAGGATGTGACTTTATGTTGTTTAGTCTTGTATTAATGCGGACAATGGAGGGCCTTTTACTAATTGAAATCTAGCAATATTTTGTTTGTCTAGCTTAATAACGTGGTTTACGTTTTTGTTTGGTTGAGTGCTGAAGTTGCTATTTTGGGCTGCCGTATATATTAAATTATTGCAGCCTTGCGCGTGACATTGGGTTTACACTAATCCCACCAATTTTGGATTCAGACTTTCATAGCTTCTTGTAATTTTCCAAAACATGAAACCTCATGGCATCCACTGTGAAGCAAAATAGCGGAAACTATCCAATGCATTAATATATAGTCAGAACACGATATCATTAAGTGTATATGGGAGGCTGGGGTATATCTGGCAAAATAAAGTAATGTGTCAAAATCTATGCAGATTGAACAGTTTATTGTACTATGTATTAAAATTATATTTTTTCATAACAAGTACACTTGTTTAAATATTTTGCTATTGCTACACTAATACATTGTTTTCACTATTTGGTTATATTTTATAGTTCTTTTACTTTATTGGGATCTGCACATTTTACTACCCGTGTTAAGATAAGTCGTGGTTTTACATACAGTTCAGTTCTAAAGCAAAGGTTTGTATTTAGATTACAAATCCTTTTAACGTTTTCTAAAATCCACACAATAGTTGACAATATAATACCAGCAATTAAAAATCCAAAAACAGTTAAAATTTTCCCATAGATATTGCTTGGTAGTGGATGATTATTATCCCAGACTTTTGTCCTAGTCCTTGGTATAAAATCTGTAATATAAGATCTCCAAAATTCTGGCAAATGGGAGGCATGTAATCCATCAAAACGCTTTAGCAAAATTGGATAAACTTGTCTTAAAAATAAAAGCCCAAATCTATTTTCGATAATACCATCTTTACTCAAAAATACGTTTTTATACCCTCTTTCCCTCATTTCAAGATATTTTATGTGTGCATCACTTTCAGGAAGAAAAAGAGCTGTTTTGTTACACTTTTTCAAAATATCACACGAACTATTTTTCCCATATATACTACAATTCTGATTATCTGCAAATGCAATTTTTAAAGCATAAGGTAAAAGGTTTGTATTATTTAAAAGATATTTCATAGAAGTACTAATACTCGTATTTGAAGAAAATACTTGAGCTTTAAAACCGAATTCACTAGCTGCAAAGAAATAAAGCTCACTGCCTATATAACCTTCATGTTGTATATTTATATATTTCTTATAGTTAGTAAACCAGTATGATGACACCATGGATCCTAGTCCAAACATGTCAAAATACTTAAAGTTTGTATAACCCGTGCACAAGGCAATTCTAGTGTAAATGCTGAAGCCAGAACTGACCAGAAAATTAAATGTGTCGTAGGGTATAACTGCTCTGGGAAGTGTAAGTTCCGCAATATTTTTGTTTTTAAACAAGTTACTTAGCACTATAGCGACAAGTAAGTAGCTGGCAAATACATATTTAAGTCTGCTAACTTTAGGCAGTCCAGGGAACACAGAAACTCCTTGTTCAATTAGTGATATGGTAAACACAAACGTGTAATTGGCTATACGACATAACAAAACGCCAAATTGTTTGAAATCAAAGCTGTCAAAAATTATGTTTACGTTTAGCACCGTTCCACATATAATTGATGCAACTGCTATTGAAACTATTATACCGGTCCAAATACCTGTGTCAAAAACTGAGGTTATTTGCAGTATACTTAAACCTTCATGATGTGGAGCTCCACAACTAACAAATTTTAAAAAGTTTCTGTGAATGTAATACGGATACCGTTCATTCAAACCTGATGGTAGGATCATTAATACTGGTATATTATTTATAAAATTCTCTGTGTAATACGCCGATTTTAAAAAGTTTGTTTCCGAAAGTGCATAAAATGTTATCATTGTAATGTTTTTAAACACTGCTCCCAATAATCTGGCTTCCAACTCCCACAACATTTCTTCCAGTGTTAAATCCTTCTGGTTTAATATTAGTCTTATGTCGTCTCTGCTTTTCAAAATTGGCAAAGGGCTTCCTATTGGGTGCATACTACTCTTTGGGTTTACGGCCATTACACAAATTCCGTAAAGTATATTTTTAAGGTTGCTGTTTACTAAAGATATTTTCTCTAATAAATTATTTCTGGTAAGCAACATGCCCAATTTTACTCTAAGAATGGAATGTTTTTGCATTCGGTAGCCAACCGGCATTAATGATATTTCACCCAAGTGAATCTTTAAAGGTGCTAAACTCTCGTACGACTTTCCACTGTTAGCAAATCCTACTTCTAAAATGTCTCTGTTTGTAGTAGTTGTATCACCAAAGAACAAAACCGTTTCTAGCAAACTGCTTTTCCAATATTCAAAGATTTCACTATTTTTATCATTGATAAGCACATCATGTCTTTGTCTTGTAAATAGCTTAATATCCGATTTAATTATGTCTTGCGCATATTGCAACTTTGGATTGTAAACCCACCATAGATTTTTAATATTAGGAGGTATTCTAAGCATTGGAGTGTGTCCTAAATATTTTGGGTAGAAAATAGGTTCAGAAGGAGGAAATATGTAAAAATGTGCTTCACAAAGCCATGGTTTGGATTTTGCAGAACGATCTATAAAGGGAATGTCCGCACACTCAAATCGAGTCCATTGTCTTTGACAATATGTTAGATTGATTTTGTGGTTGGAAACTTGCTCAATTGGAAATAGTCTGGATCTGAAGCTAAAAGTTGGTTGTTTTATATACTTGGTTAGATCCCAGTGAACTACATTTAAAGTTTCCACAACGTCGTAACGACTAAGCACCACTGGCTCAGTAAAAGGAAGAAAGTTTATTCCATCGTAGTTGATTATGTGTACTAAGCAGCTTTCAAATAGTTTTAAGGTTTGGTTTAAATTCACAATTAATTTGTTGTTAGCCTTGGAAAAGCTTTTTTGGTATTGGGAGTATGTTTTGCCAAGCTCAAAGAATGTGGAGGTAGAATCAAAGTATTCAGGTTTAAAACTGTAAACAAGTAAGGGTAAGGTGCACAAACCGACTAAGTATACAAATTGATACATATTTTGTCGCTGTAGAGAAACAATGTATGATAATAACCAATAAACGTTTTTAAATCGTTAATATAGAAATTTTGATGCAAAGTTAAATAAAAGTTTAAAACCTTTATCAAATGTTGCTGTAGCTATTCCGACGCTGTCTCAGACCACACTGGCGAAGAGGTCAGCTAATATATTTAACACAACGTTCTAACACATATATTTAATATATATGCGGTCAAGAACGGTGAATAAAACATGCGCTACTGCCACGTGCCTAATTTCAATTAATAAAAATTTTAATTAGCCTAAAACCTACCACAATTTTTCAAATACATGCCTTTATATTTGTTACGGAACATTACTAATATTATTAGCTTTTATTTGTATTTTATTGGTGGTCTTCTAGAAATTTTTAAAACAATTTTATTTTCCATTTATATTAATTAAATGTTTCCAGAACCACCTTTAGTAGTGCTTAATAAAATGTTGATTCTAAAATATTTGAAAAGTTTATTTCAGAAACATATATTATTTTGAGAGTTTTGTTACAGATGTATGAACACTACTGCCTACGCACATCTAGTAACTAAATAACATTTTAATTATAGCTAATTGCACAGTCGCGACATGATCATTTTAAAAAGTTATTATTAACAATAGTAAATTAAATTTCAAATGTGCTTAAACTAACGCTAACATTAATTTATTTAATGTATATAAATTTTTAAATGGACTTGATAAGTTTATGTTATTTACTTAAAAACGTGTGAGTTTTTTCCATAAAGTATTTTATTGTTTAATCTTAACCTAGAACCTGCTAACTAACAGCAAGTTAATTGTCAAATCATTTGCAAAATCCAGACAATTAAGGGGAGTAAGCCTATCAAAATAGTTAAAGGATCCAAATCCCACTTTTATCGTAGCGCAGCTTCTATAAAACTTTCGTTTCCACTTTATCTCTCTACGATTAGACGTCCCGGTTTTATCACACTGTGTTTGTAGTGTTTTTAGAAAAGCACCGGAAACCACATGCAGTCGTCCCATTTCTCCAAACACAAGTGTAATTGATAGCACCATATTTGGTATAATTATGGCAAACATTACCACCAATGCAAAGTTTTCTGGAGCAAGTTCAATCCTGAAGAGTAAGGCGAGGGACAATGCTTGCACAAGAGCTATCTGAACGACTAGAGAGGCCAAAATAAACTTTTGAAAATCGTTCATAACTGTGTTTAGTATTTGAAGTGTTCTGTACTGAATAGCCAATTGGTCATGCTGTGGACGCTCAGAGGTAGCATAAACCTGAAATCTGAAACATTTGAAAAGTTTTAAAAGAATGTCATACAAATACAACAAATTACACAAAATTCCTTAAATCCTACCTTTCCAAGTATTCTCGAACTGTTGTCGTGCAAATTAAAAGAAACACGCAAAAGAATACTTGCGGAACGCTAGTTGTAAACTGCCAAACCCACTGATTAGTACCAAGCACGACCATTTTGGCTGCTAGGTTTAAGTAAACTAAGCTTTCAAGCTCGTTGCCAGGACGACATTGGGGTACGACCCAATAACCAATTACTGAAGGTTTGCACGGGTCAATCCAATGAAATCCCCAAACTTACGCGGCTGGAATAACAAGCAATGTAACAAATCCAGTATATGGTATGTCTGAGTTTATCCTCTTTCCCAGTGTTTGCTCTGATACAGTTTTATAATCAAAATTCGGAAACTGTTTAGGAAAGTGTATAAGTTCATTGATATACAAGCACATTTGCATTGCCTTTGAACTTAAAGCATAGGCGTGAATTATTGATATAGGAATACAATTAAATGCATAACCGTAAACGGCTATATTTGTCGGACTGTAAACGGATTTGTGGTAATAAGGGAACTTAGGATGGCCGCCAATGCAAAGCAGAATAAACAAAAATGTTTGAACTATCAATCTAATTATTATTTTAGTTTGGGCACGGGAAAAATTATTTGCTGGTTTTAGCTGCTGAGAAGATGCGTCCCAAAACACTAGTATGCAACCACAGTGTTTTGCCACTTGAAAGCATTTTGCTGCTAATTTGAAATGATTGTGTATCATTTTGCAAATGTATATATTTTTTACGGGAATTTAAATGTGTGTATGTCTGAATGTGGATTTTCAATCTAAACTCAGATTTTAGAAACTGTGAGCATAAAATTGCGTCCTGATTTTTTATTGCTATTCCAAAAATGTGTTTAAAAAGGGTGTACGTTTTCAAACAAACTTACAAGTAGCAATGTTCCATTTTAGAGAACAGGCTACTTCAAATAGACTCCAGGTCAAATTTGATGCTGTCATATATCTATCAATAATTTAATTTATTAAATAAATAAAAACGATTTCGCAATGTTCTAGCAAAAATAATTAATAGAATTTGTGATCAAATTGTGTACCGTATTGGTTCTAGAAAATTTAGTGGACGGTTCGACGTATCCTGAGAAATAATAATGTGTATATTATATAAGGTGGAGTTATTAAAATAAGCGTATTTTGAACATTTCAGATGTACGATATCAACCGGGTATAATTTTTATCCCATTTAAAATACATTGAATTTCTTATGAACGTTTTCTGATTTACACCAAAATCAGAAAATATGAGCCTGTAGTATCGTTGTAGTTATCTATATATAAGACAGCATTAGCGTATTTAACATTCTTTCCAATTATCTATTAGCAATGTATATAATGTTCACGTAATGATGTGAGCGGATATAATCAGTTTTGAATTTGGTATGCTACCTAAAATACAGCGATATAATTATATCTAATTTTCTTTACCGAACCACTATACTAAAGTATTTATCACTTTTTTGCGCAACATTTTTCTGTCCAATAATACTACCTATAATTATTTGCTCATTGGAATATGAAATGTTTATTGTTTATTAACCGGTATTTGCGGTGCCGCAGAGACATATTTTTTTCTTTCCAAAAATATTTTGTATATGCTAACTCAGATTGGATGTTACGTGATTACAATTTTGTGATACAATTTGACTGGTTTCAGGTTGTAAAGGTAAAAAAACGTTTTTTACTGGTTTGGATGATTATGATTAAAAAAGTGGAGGAGAACACTTCCGCTTTGACCTTGACCAGAACGACGCGTTTCGTTAAATTTATTTCATCATCAGGTCCTATACAATTTTTGAAATATATTTTTAAGTTGTTAAATGGCTTATTCAAAAAACATTAAACGGTTAATGGAATTAAAAATTGAAAACGGTTAATGGAATTTACCTGGGAATACTTGATTTCTACCTTAAGTAAAATGTTTACTCGATTTTGTACATGGTAAAATAATTTTCTGCCTGAAAATATTACAATAATTACAATAATTAATTTTCGGAACAATTTAAACAAGCGACGGAAACAAACATTTTAGTATAAAACTTAAAATTAATATGTTGTTACCTTCATTATCAATTACTCTCACTTATTAAGTTTTTAATTACAATTGACAACGGAGCTTGTTTACTCTGGCAGAAGTATTTTAGCTATGAAGACTGTTCACAAAGACAACATTGTTGGTATGGCGGTCTCGGACTATGAAAACCGCTCTTGTGTATTTTTTATGCGTGTTGCAAGTGTGCTAAGCTGATCTGGAATTGTGTATGCATATTGAACTGAAATGTTCTTGGCTATATCTGTGAGAACATTGCTATTGCAAGACTCAAGAGCATTCATAATATGTTGTTGGATAATATGTTTCAAATCTGGTATTTTGTAGAAAGGTAAGACTATAAAAGTAGTGACTGGTGTCTGATCTATGATGTCGATGGTAATACTATTATCCAGATTAATATCCTGATTGTGCATTTGTAAATGCATTTTATGAAATTGAGATTTAGGTTTAATGATTTGGTTACGGTCAATTGCTAACAGTTTTGTCTTGGTATCATTTAACAGCGACTCAGGATAATTTCTACGTTCAAATTTTTTAAACATTTTGTTCAAGTTTAGTAACCTGTCATTTTCGTTAGAGCATGCATCAGCATGCAGCATCTGATTACCCTGAGACCGTATGAAAACGGTAGTGACTTTTTCATGTGAAATGGATGGTTAGAGTCAAAATGTAGGTATTCATGCTTTGACATTGGCTTAGTATATATTGAGGTATTTATTACATTTCCTTCTTCTAACATGATCTTCAAATCTAAGAAATTAATTTCATTTTCCGATGATTCAAAGGTAAATCGAAGGAAATTATGCTTAAACGTTTCTTGTAGCCAGTCATTAATATTCTGACCAATTTGAGATATATCTATGAGTAATAAAATATCATCTATAAATCGGCGTTTAAAATGAATTTCAATCCTCCAGATTTTTCCAAGTTCTACTGCTGCTGGGATATTGGCTTCTGAAACGCTTGCATTGTTTCCCATTTGAATACCACGTTTTTGAAAGAACAATTCGGCATTAAATTTAATATAACTGTAGTCTAAGCTTAAATCTAGCAATAACTTAAGTTGAGCTTCTGCAATTACAAATGGCAATTTTGTTACTGATTTGTATCGATTAAAAAATATAATGCAGTTCTTTTTACAGATTTCAATAGGTAACTCTTGATACATGGCATATACATCCGCAGCTACTAAGCAGTATTTTTTGTTTTTGTCTATTTTAGTGTTACTAAGTAGTGTCAATAAATGTGGTGTATCTATCAACAGAGTTGAAATATGAATAGTTAAAGGTTTAAGAATTGCGTCTAGCAATATAGCTATACCTCTGTTTATAGTGAGTTTATTAATACAAATCGTACTACCTACAGGAATTTTTTGTCAAATTTCTTATGCATTTTAGGTAAAATGTAAAAGTTTGCTGGTTCGTATTTCTTAGCTAGAACTGATTTGAGATTGATAGAAAACTTATTAGAGCTTATGTTTCTAGCATGATTTACTTTATCTTTAAATGTTTGCATGGCTTGATCGAAATGTGCCTTCGTACTAGGTACATAAGTTTTAAGGTCGTGTAGTTGGCGTACAATTTCTGTTTCGTACTCATCTTTATACATTAAAACTAAGCCTGCATTTTTGTCACTTTGTTTTAAAACAATGTTATTACTAATTAGAAATTGTTTTAGTTGGTTTACTAAATACATATGTAACTTGTCAACCTTAACCCTTTTTCGTTTTAATTTATTGATACAATTTTCAGTAAACTCTTTACCAAATAATACCCATTCAACCGGTGATTGCAATTTAGCTCCTCCTACTTATTTCTTAATTTTAACAGCTATTTTCGTTATCTCATCCATTTTACTTTCTTGACCATTGTTTACAAAAAATACTTTACATGCATACTTACGTGTACCTTCTGCTGTAGCCCTATACAAACTTCCGAAGTTAGCATCTAGATTAAAAGTAAATTTAAACCCAAGAAATAAGCATAATTCTACTGCTTTTGGTACAGTTTTTGTTGTTAAATTGTGAATACATGATTTGTGTTTTGTCATGTTATAAAATGTTGTAATAATTTCAGGCAGAAAATTATTTTACCATGTACAAAATCGAGTAAACATTTTACTTAAGGTAGAAAATAAGTATTCCCAGGTAAATTCCATTAACCGTTTTCAATTTTTAATTCCATTAACCGTTTAATGTTTTTTGAATAAGCCATTTACCAACTTAAAAATATATTTCAAAAATTGTATAGGACCTGATGATGAAATAAATTTAACGAAACGCGTCGTTCTGGTCAAGGTCAAAGCGGAAGTGTTCTCCTCCACTTTTTTAATCATAATCATCCAAACCAGTAAATAGTACGATTGAATTACATAACACACATTTATTATGCATTTGTTACAAATCTACTCTTTATCAATGTTTTATTATCAGACATTGATAGAAACAATGATTTAAAAAACCTCCCTGTAATATTTATAAGATGATCAGTTGAAATATGAGAGATTTTCATTTTTTAAATGAGTGATAAAACATCAAGAGATTTCTTGTATAATAATTGATGAACAAATTTTTTATAACAGATTTTATACTTCTCAAATTATTTGATACCAAATGACTCTATAGAGTTTTCGTTTTTTCTTCTTCATCCAAAAGTACGCTTTGTCAAAATAAAAATTGTCATATTTACTTAAGTGGTTATATTTCAGAAACTACTCATAGAATCACGCAACATCCCGATGAACGCCAAGCGGAAATGTTTTTACAAACACAAATGCTATTCACTTTTGCACGAAATGACGGATTGTTGCATGCAACCAATTGATAAAACATTTTGTTGTTTTGTTTGTGAATAGTTTACAAATTTTACCTTGAAACCAGTTTAAAACATTTGATTTGTAACTGTTGAAATTACATCAAAATATTTTGTACACACAAGCACACACAAAACTACAACGAATTAAACTACATACTAAGCTTGGTGTTTTTCTATAGTATCCGCTTCAATTGTATTATAAAAACTAAAATAGCATTAAAATTTGGTCTGTCATATGAAGTTAAATGACCTAAATTTCCGTTCAAGGGACCGAAATTCTTTTGCTGAGACATTTTTCAGACTCCAACCGTCAAATGGAAACCTTTCAATAGTTTTCGCAAACGGCCCGTCCAGTAAAGTCATGATTCCATTGGAAGTAACCTTGATCGAATAAAATTACGTAAATTAATAAGCATTGGCTTGATTTGCAAAGAAATACATAATAATAGTATATTACCGTAGCCACTTTCTCAGTAGAATAAATGGTCAATTGGGTAAGTTCAAGGTTACAAATCACAAGGGAAAACAATAGATCTGTTATTTTGGGCATTTGGTCTAATCCACCTAAAGTCAGTTTCTTAAGTTCTGTTAAAAAATTTATAAATCATGATATAAAACATAAACAAGTCAAACCGAGTACCAAACAATTTTTAAATCACATTCCAATGCTTACTTTTCAATTTTAGGAAAACTGGGTGTTTGGTATCTAATCCCACAAATGTTACATTTCCCATATTTTTACACCCAGTCAAGGAAACTTCTTCCAAATTAATCATTGCGGTCCATATTTTAATCAGGGATTTGTTAGTTCCTGGCCAATTTGCAAGTGAAAGCTTTTCTAAATTTGGACATGCAGCAATTACGTCACCAACTTTTGGGATGATAACGTCTTTTGCATTTCCGATAAAACGTAAACTTAGCTCTGTTAGAAATTCCCGTCGAATATTTTGAAATAAAAACAGATAAATTTGCTTATCATTTAAGCATGCACCGCTGCAATTTATTTTGATCTTTAATGTTTTCAGATTTGGCCAATTTGGCCTGTTAGCTCTCCAGTCACCAAGGTAGCATTTTGCCATTGATTTTATATTGAGTTTTTCTAGCAGCGGCATTTCAAGCTTGAGCGCCAAAGGGTGTAAATTCACCAAGGATATTATTGTTGCTACAGCCATGTCCGATTTAAAAAGGGGAACATCCATGCATGTAGTTAGCCAAGCAGATTCAACGTTATAAAGTTTAACATTTTTCAAGGCCGCAAAACTGACAATTTTTTCAAACATGCAGGAACCTAAACCTTCCACAATTGGATTATCCAAATCTTGATAATAACAAAAGTCAACTATTTTCAAACTTGAATTTTGTATTATGTAAAAAAGTTGGTTAAAATGCGTTGCTAAAGCGTCATATGTATCAGGATAAACAAGAATGGGAAGAGCAACTTCTTTCAAGTTTTCCCCAGCTACTAAGAACATTTTAGTATCGTGACCTGTACGAAAACTGGCAACCAAATTGTTTCCTAGTCCAATTCTTAAACATTCTATTTTTGCAAAAATTGGTGGCATAAGCGAACTCTCGGAAAGAAATCTTTCATCTTGCATAGCTCGAAGCATTCTCTTTTCTTCCATCGAACGAAATTGTGCAAAAGTTTCCATTGTTTTTGCTGTTCCATAATGTTCTGCCTGAAACACCTTTAGATTTGTAAATCCACAGTAGAAATCCCATTCCTCAAAGCAGGGGCAGCAACTTGTCAACGTTACTCGTAATTCGGTGATTAATGATCCGTATTTTGTAAGAAATTTCGAAATGCTTTTTTGGTTAGCTTGAAAATATTCGTCACCAGAAATGTTGTCAAAGAAAATCTTGCAGGTTGGGATATCCATTAGTAAGAACGTATCAATATTTCTCTCGTGCTCGTTTATTTGTATTTCTGGAGCTTTTTTAGGATTCTTTCTTAAATACTCAGTAACAACACGTCTTGTCAAGGTACACACTCTTCGCAGCCGAAGAAGTTCGTTCCAGGCTAGATAAGGTAGAATTTTGATAGAAACCTGTTGGTGTAAAATATTAAACACTATAATGTGATTTATGTGTACGACATGAGATCAACTTAATTCTGAGAATTCTAAACGTACAATTTTATCCGGAATATTTAGAAAACTCATTTTTGTTTTGAGATTTTCCTACTTCAAATATTGGAAGATCATCAAAAGCAAGCAAAATTTGTAATTTTATGTTCCGACTTTGGACTAAATATGAATACATCATTTTGGCATAAGAAGGTTATAGTTGCCACAAACTTGCGTGAGCTATAATGGTGGCATGTTTTATGGCGTACATCAACTTCCTGTTATTGAATTTAAGTGTTATTAACTGTGAGTGGAAAAGAAGTGTGTTTTGTTAATAGAACAAAATTTCCGCCCATTGCAGAAAACGTGACGCTGCTGGCGGATCTAATTCTATATATTACAGAATGCAATGAGCAGCAACAAAGCACAATATAAACCATTTTTTGTTGTCACGACTTTGATCATTTCTATTTTTATGCATGCAAGGTTTGAAGTTCTGATGTAGCCAGGTCATTTGATACAAATTTCATTTTCATTCTTATCTACTATTGGCTTCATGTCAATTAGTTGTCATTCTAAGGAAAACCAGGTAAAATATGTACGTGCATTTTTTTGGAGCAAACGCAAGCTTAAAGTTAAAAGCATCAGGAGAGAATTGCAATGCAATAATCCGTGCATGTTGACTATCATTTATGTTTTCAAAAGCGTGTTGTATGGTTTCTTGGAAACCAATACAAGCCGTGTTAATTTTTTGCTTTTCAATATTACAACGTTTTTTATTATAACGTTTGTCGATGCCATTTAAATAACCATTTGCACTTAACATGTGGCACGATGTATCGTCTATCAATAAATCTGGAAATATAAATATTCGGAAGTTTTAAAAGTGGTATGCTAATGTTTTTTAAATTCAACAACACAATCAATTACAAACAAATACTTTTATTTAAAACAATGATGCATTTGAAAAACTTTGTCATCAGTGCATTTTGCCCAATAGTTACAACAAATAACAAGACTGACCCTTCTCAAAACTGAATCTGCATTTATTTACAAACTGAATATGAATGCTTTTAGTGATGTACCAAGCTGTTTGGTTTAAAAACTCATCAATTTTTGGCAGGCTTAATGGTATGTTAAGCTTATGCCACAGAAATGCAGATTCGTAGTTTTGAGTTTGGAAACTAAAAAGTCACTGATTCTCAGTTTTGGCAACCATATGTAATTTCAGGACAGGGAATGATTCCCATTTCATTATTTTTTTATGTCAGTTCATAACGTACTATCTTCGACAAAAGAGTTTTATTTTTACTCACGACAGCTTTGGATGTGTTTTTGGGGGTACGTACAAGCGAACAAAAAATACATTCATATTAAAGCGTATACCACTTTGCCTGATCACATATATGCACTACACAAGACCACCAATATACAAAATTATAAATTTTAATAGATTTAAATATGTTAAACTTGGAACTAATTTATCGCTAATTATATATGCGTAGCTGAAAGATAATATATTCAGCATACGTCCATATACAAAATTACAGTAATGAGGCATCTTATGGAAAATAAAGAATTAATTCCACAATACAGCATGTGCAAGAAGTAGGATGACAAAATTCAATTTGCTATAAAAATTCACAGACACGTTTTCAAGAAACATTTCTAGTAAAGTATTATTAAGCTATCTTTAGAGTATAAGTGTACAAAATTTCTCGATCTAGTGACCTTCTGTTTTTACAAAATGACATCTTACATTAAGTAACGCCATCTACGAAATTTCACGGAACTAAAAATTTAGTGTACTGCGTATACTTACTCTTATATTGCGGGTTCCAAATAACTTATGGCTACAAATCGATTTCTACATTGTATTCACAATTCGATTCTCTATAACCACAGACCAGAACACTAGTTTTATTATCCTTGCATTTTTGTACAAAGACGATATTTGATCAAGTGATCTGAAATTAAGAGTTTTTGTTTATAAATAAGATTTTTTCTACAACTCAATCACTATAATTACTTTGCTTTGCACCGTCTGAAAGCTACAAAAATGGGCTACAAGCCATGTATAAACAGATATAATTTTATAGCTTGTATGCCAAGTTTGACCACTTCAAACATTTGGAAAAACTTTTTTAAAAAATTTAGTGTTCTTTAAAAAATGGCTAAAAATTGAATTGCTCGTAATTTTCTTGTTACCTAACTTCAAAGTTAGTTTCATAGCTCATTTGAATGCCCACTTTTTACGAACTCTTGCAAGGTATATAACTGTACAATTACTTTTACGTAACAGAGTAGACAAAAGATTAAATAAAATCGTTTTAAGAAAAATCGTGAAAAATGAAAATCGGCATTGCTGTATACAACATCAAGCTACTGCAACATCGTAAAGTTTTTTGAAATAACTTATACATCACAAAAATCTACCAAGTTCAGTGTACCCAAATATAACTTTGTCTGCTTGGAATTGTTCTTCTGTAAGTTATTACAAAGGTATGCATTTTGTCATCCTACTTCTTGCACATGCTGTACATCTACAAAATAAACAAGTATATGGGATAAAGACTATAAGGAAGCTAGGAAATAAAAAACCACAAACGACAATTTACTAAAGATAGTCTTACGATAAAATGCTTAGAATTATCATTACTTTAAAATTGATCCATTTTTTAAATGTTAGATATCCGAAATTATATTTTATTGGAAAATAACTTTTATAATATCTAAAGGAACCACTTTCTTCCGAGGTACACCCTTTTCATGTTTTTAGATTTTAAAATGAATATGTAAGCAAATTGGCGTCGTTATGATAGCCTGTTGTTTTCTATTTAAGTTGATGATATTTAATCGATCGTGCGGTAGAGGTTGTTTTGCGTAGGAGACAGGATATGATGAATAATACGCTATTAAAAACAGAAGTTGACCTGATTGACGTGGATTGGGTAGAACATTGTAGTGCTGAAATTATACACTGTTAATTGAAGTATTCTATATTCTAAATTACACTTTTTAGAAATATTTGGGTATTTGGCTTATAGTCAAATATTTCTGACCTCTTCTCTGACAGCAAATGTATTTCTCATAACCTTTCTAAGTTAGTTTTTAGGAATCTTATCTCTGTAAACCTTGAAACCATGTGCTAACCAGGCTATCTTTTTATTTATTGTTCATACAGCTGACATATTACAAAATTATACTAACTTTTTTAATAGCTAAATGTATTAAGTCTGTTGCAAATTAAACAGAATAACTACATTCCTTAACATACGCTTAAGCCTAAAATTCACTTGAATTTAATTGATGAGAATAACTACAATTTGGAAAATATTTGAATTTCGCACTTTCAAAAATGTCGAGCAAAGTTTTTATACTTGCGCTAGATTTTAACCAGATGTACACTAATGCAGTGTTTTTCTACAAATTTCCAATTGCCTGGAGCATAAAGCAGAAAATATTTACATGTGATCATTACCTCTACTCCCATTCATTCGGTTGGGAGTTTATTAACATTGCGTTGTTCATTTGTTCCTTCGTTCCATGCATTATCTTCATCCTTTTCGACGCTCTTTACCACCCATATAAATATTCAAGTGTGCAAATATTCTGGATACTTATTGAAATTTGTTTTGTATCAGCAGTTTGGGGATTTTACTATGTGGTTACCAATATGTATGAAAGCATTGTGCACACGTTAAATGCGCTATTGCGCTTACAAGCTGAATCATTAAAACAAAATAGGAATCCAAGTTGCTCATGTGGAGGAACAAGTAAGAAGAATGCAAAGCTTACTACCAAACTTGATCTAATTGGAATTGCTACTCTGTCCGCGTTAAGTATGACTTGTATATTTTCACTTATTCTACCTGCAGTACTTGTATATTTACAACTTGACATTACATACTTTGTTTTTCGAGAAATGTTTCCAGTTCAAAATCGTTCTCGAATTTTTCAAATATATGTTAATACATTTAGACTTATGTTAGTCTATACTATATGTCTTGAATGCATGAACGTTATAAGAGTTTTGACCCTGTATGGTATATTAGTGCTCGAAGGGTTTAAAAGTTGTATAACAAAAATTCCTTGCCAACGATACTTGCCGATTAAGTTGTGGCAGACAATACGAATATTATTTATTATGGCAAATCAATTTTGTTCCGTCTTAATACCAATTTGTCTTTGTGATTTGTATTATGTGGTAATTTTGTGCAATACGTTTGCAGTGTTGGCTATTGATAGAATGGAATGGTATCTGTATGCCTTTATACCAATGATTGGTATGTATGCAATCTTTTTAGTGCTTGTGTTATTTTACTTGCTAGTTGAAGTAGATAAGGCAACTATAAAATTAAAACAGAGGTGGATTCTTTATTGCGCAGTGTATATGTCGACAAAAACGTATTGTAAGCAAATATTGAAAAGAATTAGATCTATGCAGGACATTACATTTGGTTATGGATCATTAGGACAAATTACGAAAAACACAAGAACAGACTATTTCCATAGTTGTATGTATAACTCTGTGAACACAATTCTCACATTCAGGCTCAAGATTCATTAGTGTATTGTAATACCAGATTAAAAATCCAGACGTGTTTTTAAGTCGTACAATTGTCATATAATAATGCTTGTTGAAGCTATAAATACAGAATATTGGTTTTGTTCTAAATATACATTAGGCCGTAAGTGTACAAAGTATATATATTTAAAGTTTTACGTTATAAAGGTTTACATTACACTGAGTTACACATTTTCAAATATATAGGTTTATTAATACAACCATTTTGCTTTTTATACATTTGTTATGAAGTTTTATTTTAGTGAAAACTCATACAAAGTAAAGTAATTTATAATGTATATAGAGTAGTATAATAAATTTTTTTGTAAAGTTGTAAACACAATGAAAAGCTGAAAAGCCGCGAATCTTCAAAATTTAATCGAGACGTTTAAGTTATTATCGGAAAGGTCAAGTTTTAATAAAAAAGGTCAATGTACCATAAAGGTCAAGTTTTAATTTAAAAAAGTCAATGTATCATAAAGGTCAAGTTTTAATTTAAAAAAGTCAATGTATCATAAAGGTCAAGTTTTAATCGAAAAAATCAAGGCTTAATCGAAAAGATTAAATTTTAATCGAAAGGTTCAAGTTTTAATAAAAAATATCAAGTTTTAAGAAAAAAGGGCAAGTTTTAATCAAAGAGATTGGTTGGACCAAATTTAAGGGTAGCAGTGTAATTGGTAGAAGTTTAGTTGGGGTCGGGTAGTATAATAGTGGAAAGGAGTGAAAAGCGTTGCAGTCAAACAGATCCAACAGTAGGATAAATTCATATCCGCTGTGTGTAAATAAGTAAAAGCTTAGCTTTACTTACCCATCAAAATCAGGTTTACCACCATATCAACCCATTGTTCAAATATACTCAGTTGAGTATCCCGCTCAATATAGAAACCCGGGCAAATAATAACCTTAATTTCCCTGAACGTTTTCCAATATCTTACGATCAGCTTTCGTCGTTTGCCAGGCACAGCAAACCTCAGCGCGTATCCACCTGCCCAACTCTCCAGCACATCCTGACTACCACAAAACACTTTCATGGCAAAATGCAAACAGGGAAACAGCATCGAAATAGCACAACTCAGCGCATTTATGAAGGTCAGCAGAAATAGCAGATCTAGCTCAGCGTAGAATGTGATTATTGTATAGACCATAATTAAAAAGCATTTCGTGGCCATGAACATATAAGCCGGAGAAATATACCATTTTGTTAGATCATTATACGTTCCTGACATAAGTTGGATTTTTCTAAACATTTGTACCAACTTGGCCATATCCTTGTTGCCGTCTAACTTTGAAACATGCCGTTGAAAAGCTTCAACGCTGGACCAGAGTGTAAACGTACAGGACATAACCAAGCTCGAAATGCACAAGGTAGCAAAGTTTGAATATGTGCGCCAGAATACAAAATGGAATACTGTGCTTATTCCACGTCTTACCAAACTTATATATGGAGCATAACTCTCACATATGTCTTTTGGTAGCCATAAGCAGCCCGGTTGGAACGTTATTTGCGGCAGTATACTCCATGGTTGGTAGGATAGGCCTCCGGACAATCCAAATGTAAAGCCAATGAACAGGAAACTGTAACGTAGTGCCATAACCAGTAATACTTCGACTTTACCGCTGAGGCTCTTTCTCCAGAATTGAACTGAAAATCAATAATTTTTTTAAAAATATTTTTGAAATCATTTTTACTCAAGCTTACCTTCTGATAAATACGGCAAAACGTATTCCTGCTCAAAGGCCATCATATCGTTAAACAGTTGTGAGATCAAGTTTCCATTGATATGGTGGCAATATACCATAATAGCCATTAGGAAAAACGACACAATTTTAAACACGTTGATAGCCGTTTCCTGAACAGTATTATGAAATAACAGTTGTTGGTACGTGCCACAAACTGAGACTGCAAGCAGGACACAAAAATGGTACAACCAGTCTCTAGACCGAAACTTAAGATTTGATCCAACTGCGTAGGGAACGCTGGGATTTTGTTCGTTTTCAGTGAGTTGTTTCCCATTTTGGTTTTCTTCCAAATAGTAGGGCATTGTTGCGGGGAAAATGTTGTATTTTCTAGTTTGGCGAAAGGAGCGTCCGGCTTCTTTTATCAGTTTGGTTGAAATCAGCATCATGAGAAGTTAGTTATAATTTAAATGACGGGTTTAGCAAGATATGAAATTTCTATAAAATTCCTGCAGATTTTCAGTTGAGCGTAAAAATATGTCAGGTTTCTAGTTCTGCCAGATTTGTAGTGACTTCAGGAAAATTGTTTGCCTTCTAGAAGCTGAAACTGTCACGCAAGCAAAGACCAAATAATTTAGCTTCCTGAGCAATTATGACGTTTGTTTTAATAGACCTATTTTCGTTGGACTATCTGAGTTTTTAAGTGGCGTCCATTTGCTCCCTAATAAATAATAAAGTAGCGTTTTTTGCTTTACTAGCACATACTGCTAAGTCCAATGTACTGCTGAATAATCTAGTTTTTTATATCTAGTGGAGGCAATGTTCGCAAAAACATAAAAAATTATTGATAAGCTGAAGTGGTTTAGTTTGTAAATTGCACACGTTCAACTTTAATGTTTATGTAAATACAAGCTTGCGTGCTAAAAATGCAGGAAATAATTAATTATATGCTACAATATTCTGTTGAAAGTGGACGATGGAATGGTTAAATACGTTTTAAACAAAAGCGTAATGTAACATTGGTGTAGCAAAATAGTAGAAGTTTTCTGACATGCGATTATTCACAGCAATTAAAGTTCAAAGTACTTAAGATATTTGTAATTTATAAGTGTGTAATGGTGATGAGTGCTGATCAAAATTAATGTAATGATGGGTGAGTATATCTTTGCCAAAATCACGTAACATAGTCAAGCTTTCTATAAAATATAAAAAATGGAGATACTTAATGAAACAAGTCACGAACTATAATGTATAATGACCTATACTTAATAGCGTCTTGTTTGGTTTTTTATAACAACAGCTTTCACCGTATAATTTATACGTTATATTCCACAGGAGTAACCAAAAATATGTTTGAAAATGGAGCTAAGATATAGTATGTCATAGGTAGATTTTTATTCCAAAAATATTTTTAAACAAATAATAACATAAAACACTTACAAGAAAAGCTGTATACTCGATTGTAGTAAAGAACTATATCTATCTATAATGTCAATTGCAAATTTGGCTATTATTCGTGTGTTGGTGTCACAATTTACCTCCGCTCTAGTGAAGGGACTCAGGTTTTGAGACTTTGGAAAAGCTGAGCACTTCAAGGCTGTAGCAGCTTAAATTTACGTAGGTGATGTCTTTGTCCCCCGTACCAGCGGTAGCACACATATCTGCTACTACTTTTATTTCTGCCTATACAACTATTAATATCGTTGTCGGTTTTTCTTTGGTTATTAAAATTTTAAAGGTTATTCATTAATCATTCTTTAAATAAAATGACTTATGTAATACACACTTGTACTTGCATAGAAATATTTGTTTGAAAACAATGCAACACCTTACGCATAGTCAGTTGGATAGTTATAAAACCTGGTAAGAAAAACATAAGCAAAATCTTTTAACTTCGAAGATTACCTATTTATAGGTTGATAGTGACGCGCACACTTCTGTAAATTCGACTAGCATCTATTTCAAAAATTCGCTTATATTTCTAAGAACAGATTGATGTTTGCAAACACATATCGTAGAACAACGTTGAACGGTTTCTTCTATATGGTGTACAACTACAAAAAAGTGTTTCAAGTGAATGGTAAGTTCCATTTTAACGCAATCACACTTTCAGAGCAAATCGTCTTTAATGCTGTTGAAATATGAAACACTTGCTCACATAATGGTCACAGGAATCCAGCAACATGAGATTTCAGTAACCCTACACGGTTTAATATATGGTACGTATAAGGTACTAATACTATCTTATATTACATACTTTGTAGCAAAATAAAAATATAAAAGATATCCTTTTTCCAATTTACAAATTACAAATACACGTTCATAAAAAACCTGCAATTCGAATCAAATAAATTTTTACACGGCCATAAGCTTTTAATGCTTTTTACTGTTAACCGTATTTATTGTAGAAACATTGCTATTGCTATTTCTTCCTTTACTAAAATCTGAATTCCCACGCAAACAAACAATCCATCGCAAAGGCTCCCTAAACTTTTCACTCAGGAAACAATACAGCACTGGATTAATGTTTTCATTTGGGGGACCTTAATAATAAGTTTAAATAGAAGGTTTTCAAACGCGGGACATCTTAAAATTAAGTTGGTGGTTGTAGCGGGGGCACTTAAAATTCAGTCGATTCAAAAACGTTTCGAAAGTGGTAAAACTTATTTTTCTGCAGGGCAAGTTCACGTCTTAAAGTGGCAGGTCTTAATAATCAGCTGTTTGTTGCTGACCTGTCTGTGGGAGAACTTAATATTCAGTTCATTTTCCCTGTATTTCCAACATTTCCCACGTGAACGGTTACTACCCGTGTTTGAAATGCCCACATTGTATACAACCTACTCTAAGGAAATTACCACGTTACCCAATTGCTACTGAATTATAATTACCACATTGACCTACATAATAATTATTTTTTTATTCCACTTTAACTACTATAATCGTGTTTTTAAGTGCCATTTGAAAGGGTTTTAAGACAGTTGTTGCAACTTCCTAAAAGTTGCGCCATTGGAATTAGATATGAAGCAAGTTGTCTTTCAAGTTCAGTTTCCCTGTTTTCATCATGCTGTAGAAAATTTATCCTGGCTGTAATAATATAAAGAGGTAACCAAAACAGGAGAAATGCTACGTTTAAAGCCATAAAGAATTTCATGGCACGCAGTTTGCGTTTTCTCTGTGTCACGAAAGTCAATGCAACTTGGTATTAAAAGCAGTGGCGGCGAAACTGGAATGGGCTTATTTTTTCAGACAAATAGGCTGCATAATGAGATCAGTGTAAGAGGAACTGCAAACCTCGCTAAAACCTGCACTAATAGAAAGTAAGCTGCTACATTTGTTGTAGTTTTCCAGATTTCCTGACAAAATATGGTACTGTTAGAGTTAGCAGGTTCGTTGAAAAAAGCCCACGGAAGTGTGACGGTAAATCCGAATATCCAAATAATTAGAACAACTTTAAAAGCTTGTCCAGTGGTTATGTTTGGAACTTGTCCTATTGGCAATTGCATAGCTCGACATCTACAAATCAATAAAAACATTCATTTTCAAACAATGTAAATGCAATTTGAAACAGACAATTAAGTCGGAATACTTTGATACTTACCTATCAAAGGAAATAGCAACGAGAGAATAAACCGAGCAAAATACGGATAGTCGCTGGCTGTATGCAATAATTTTGCAAGTAGTTTCAGAAAAGACCCAGGCTGTATAAACCACAAAAATGATCATAGAAGTGTTTGATACGTCACACTTTCTGCTTTTAAAAAGTTTCAAATATACTCACGTGTGAAAACGCTTGCTACCAATGTGGCGGGAATACAACAAAGCACAACCAATAAATCCGCAACTGCCAAGTTAACAATGAAAACGCTCGATGCCGTTTTAATTTTTAAACGACAAATTGCCACAAAGAGGACGTTCAGATCTCCACCAATTCCAAACAGTAAAACAAATATGTTGGCCAAACACAGAAACACGGTAAAACTTAATGAATGTCGATAACAACTTTTGTTAAAAAATAGTTTGATAAAATCTTCAAACTCAAGTACTTTGTAGTATGTACATGAGGCTGTAATCGTAAGGGAATGGTTGAATAAAGCTTCAAACATGGTTTGGTTTTGTTTTGCTAAATGCATGCTTACGAGAGAAAGTGAGAAATGTAATGTAATAAGTAAGTCCAATTGCAACGTGACCTTCAAACACGCCGATCATTGATCGGAAAACCGTTAGCGATAACCACGTGCTAGTCCACAAGTTTGGAGTAACAAAAAACATGCTTTTCTACAACATCATTTTGCATTTGTTTTGGTTGCCCAAAAAATGGCAACATTATATATAAAAACAATCCACTCTTGTTCTTATATTTAATGAATAGTTTTTGTAATCATTTTTGTTTTATTAAATTTCTGGAAACAACGTGAGTCTTTGTGTACGAAAGTTTTTGATAATTTGCAACAAAACATACTCGCATGTTTGACATTTTTACTTAATATCTTCTAATTTGTTTCCTTGAAAAGACATTGACAAATTCGGTTGACTACAACTTATAAAATACAGCTGAAGCTGAGGAAGATGCTTATTACATTTTTTCTTGTCTGCAGGTTTATTGTGAAAAGCTTTACCTTAAAATACAATTTAGTTAAACTATTGGCTGTTATATAGATTCATCATACATAATACACATACTGACATTGATTGTTATAACTTACAACTTGCAAATTCAATGTGATCACAAAAAAATCTGCAAACATGAAAGCAGTATTCACAATAAATTTACAGATATGGAATTTTCTCTGTCTTCTACAAAACAGCAGTTACTTAAGCATATATAGTTAAATAATGAAAACACCGAACAGTCATAGAAATCAATTTTTCTAATTTAGCTCATTTAAGAGCAAGAAGTCCACGTAATATTCCCCTAACTATACTTCTAACATACAAAAACTGGGTAATCCTTCTAAACACTATTATCTTTTCATAATGAATAAGAATCAAAGTACACGACATTCTAAATCTGTCGATAAGTTTTCCATTTCTTTTATCTCTCCACGCAAGAGACTTCCACGAACCTAAAACTTTTTCACCTTTACTGTGCAAATACTTACCCAATTGAAGAAACACCATCCCAACAATAGGAACTAAGAAGCAATATAAGGTTATGGCGCAAATAGCCACAGTGCGCAAATCACTCCAATACTTGATAAGTACCACGCATCCCATCATTGGCCAAACAGTACTAATTGAGTGACAAATTACTAAATATTTTCCAAAAAAGCAAAGCAGATTTGCATTCAAAATCTGCAGTCCTCTGTAAGTATATTGCAAAATTATTGGTTTTCGTAGTTCATTCAAAGTTTTATACTTCTTTTGCATTAACCTTAGCTCCTTTGTGAGAATCAGGGTCAAATACGTTAAATAAGTGGTAAGAAGGACAATCGCTAAAGCAAGAGTAAAGCCCAATGTAATAAGTAAGTAGACATGAAAAATTGTAAATATAAAACCCCATGGAAAGTACATATAGTGCCTTTCCGGAATTAGTCCAGCCAAAAATATAGCCGCACGGGGATCATAAATGCAATAGAGACCTGCTAAACTTATAGCACTACCAATAAATAGACTAGTACCTAAAGAAAAAGCGTCAAAAAATAGGTTGAATTTTGATGTATCTGGATTCAATTGCGGCATGTATCGACCTGCAATTTAAATTAGTAATGTTTAATTGTGTGTTTATAAAGTCTAATGTTATCATGCCATTGTGTACGTCTTCACTTTCTACCTGTTTTCATGTTTCTATAATCTGTGGTTAGTAATGATAATACTATGTATAAGATTGTGTGTTGTGTGAATGAATATAGTCGCTATGTAACTAAATAAACGTTAGCAGTGGTATTCTACTCTTCATGAAGGCAACATCTCTCATTATTATTATTACTTTGGTAACATCATCTCTTTCACCCTGCTCATAAAAAGTCCTGATTTTTGAAAAGTTAAAATCCGAATAATTAAAAAGTATTTAACTATAATTTATGGTGACTCCGATCAAAGGTTCTACCCGGGTTCTACTTTGTTTTTCGGTGTTTTGTGCATCTGTGCTTTTGTCGCTGTCGGAACTTAGCGTTTTTCCGCGCCGCTGTACGGTATTTGAACAATTATTGCACATTTTTATTCTTTCATTGCTTATTATTGCTGCTTATTGCTTTGGTCTGGTATATTATGGAATTAAAGCCGCCTAATGCGCCCACTCACATTTCTGAAGAGGATTTAAAAGCGTATTACTCCGGTACTTTTCCCGGATATTGTAGCGAATTTCATTTCTATGACTCATTTTTAAATGTTTTACCGTGTCAAAGGGATTTAATACACAGTGGTTCTCCGTATAGGAAATTATTCTATCCCCCTTATAATCCCGTCCTTTTTGATTACACATTTCAAGATTTTAAAAAGTTTATTTTTACACTTTGCATGCGCAGGCAAATATTTCAATGATGATAAAAAGAAGGACCTAATGTCTCGCCATTTTGTTGTTAGAGACTTATTAAGAGATAAACCGAGGCTGTCCCTCAAGTCCTTCTGGTATCATATGGAGATATATGATACTATTAAAAAGAACCCGAAAGCTAATAGGACAGAGTTGAGACGAAAAATTCCTTATTGTCAGTGCAGATTGTGCACTTTTCATTTATTCCGTCGTTTGACAAAAAAGCAAAAACGTACTACCAAATTCTCAGAATATTTAGAGAGAAAAGATCAGCGTAAAGTAACAGAAATTATTGCAAAGTGCTACGAGAGAGACGCTAAATTTAGAGACGCTTTTAACAAACTCTTAACTTTCAATTTAACATTTACTCCTACTTAATTATTAAAATGGCTGCTTTGATCTTTGGTATTTTATTGTTTATTCCCTTAATCCAATGCACACTTACGGACCCAACAATACATCTAGACCCAATTAGCTTACCCATTAGACCCATGTCAGGTATCATCCAAAATGATCTTAAACCAGATTTATTAGTGTTTCACCAGGCTATACCATATTTTGTATCAATTTCATATAACTTTACTCTATTCCAGAATTGGCCCATGACCAAGCAGATTAAAATAATTTGTCTCAATAGCACCGTTGAATTCTGTAGCCTCGTCGTTCTACTCTAGATACCTTGTTGGTAATTAATAAAAGAATTGCCAATATCATGAAAAATCTCAATGTGGAATTAGAACCAAACCCTGTCTATTCATCCATAGTGTTTAACTCAAACTTTAGATACGAACCTGTAGCGGGCTTCAATGAAACTCGATATATTGACAATTTACAAACTAACCGGGTATTACCCCGCCTTAGGAGGCAATTTGGTGAGGTCATCGGGGGTATGGCCTTAGGTTCATTCACCTACTGGGCTTATGAGAAATACATTGCCAAAACCCCGGATTTCCAGGAGGCTGTATCAAAAACAAAAATATTGCTTGTAGATGAGCACCAGGACCTAATTAATTTACAGAAGAATATTTCTATATTTGAAAATAATCAAAATCATCACGTTGGCACATTCATGCAGAATTTACAAACAGCTTTCAACATTTACGAAACAGTAAATGTGACAAAGTTTAATAAACTCATGCATTCATACGTCTACGGGGAGTATAATATGTTAATGCAACTTGCTATCATAGCTAATACGTTATCTAGGCTATCTTAAATGAATTATTTGCTAAACATTGTAGAGAGTTGCAATGTCCATTTATTCCCCGCTGTTTTGCAATTTAATGATGCCGATTTCACCTCCTTCAGATATAAGTTGAATGCACTCAAATGGGAACTCTGAGCTGAGCATGACAAAAACATATATTATAAATTGCCTCTAACGACGTGTTACTTTTATATCAAGGAACACAAAATATTACTACAGTTGTAGATACCAGTGAAACCTACAACTTTTCATGAATATAAAGTCATTCAACTGACTTCTATACCATTTCAAAATGAACATAGATTGTGTACCTTTGAGTTTGATGACTGGTATATTATGTTTGGCGAGTACTATGTACCTTTTAGTCAACTTCCGCCTTCAACTTGTTCCTTCACTTCAAAACTGTGTCAGATAGATATGTTGAAAGTAAGACACTGGAGTCATGACCCATGCTTTGCTGCAATTGTGAAAGGCTCCACCATAGCGGAACATCGAGACGTATGTCTAGACAGATTTAGGTGCAATGCACTAGGTAACTTTCTACCTCCACAAATACGATATCTAGATCCTTATTCTGTCATAGTCCTCAATGCATCTAACACAGAAATCATGTGCCCCAATTTGACAATACATAATAATTTTCAAACTTTCTTCGGAAGCTTTGTAGTGAGAGTGTCTTGCCATTGTATCATCAAAATAAATCATAAGGACAATCACCCTTTAGGCATGCCCTGTCTGAGTACTTTATTAGAACATCCGCGTGTGTCTACCTTAATTCCTTTTTTATGGGTTAACACTTCTATTGATGCTCTTGTGAAACCTACCTCATTACTTGATGCTTTGCGTTCGCCTATAAAATATAACGCAGTAAATATTTCTAAACTACTTCATGATAGTTGGTTTGAACAAAAGGTTACTTATACCACGCCTGATCTGCCAGTGCACCTTTTAGATAATATTTTGGCTTATCATCCGCTATTGTCTGCTTATGTTATGCTAGGATGGAATTGCTTTTTAAGTTTTGGTTTACTACTGATCTGGTGTAAATGGACAAACAGACCAGATCCTGCTACTGCTGCTTTAACTGCTGCTGCTCTTATGCCATGAATTAACTCGCGTACTGCCCACGCTGAGGATGTAACGCAATCTGCTGTCGAAATGCCACCGTTTATTCAAAACCGTCATTTATTGTATTACTTTTTGATTATTATTGGCGTAGTGGACTTGCTTATTTTAGTATGTGCTATATTTATCTTGTTTTTGATTTTTAAATCCTGCTGTGAATATCGGATTTATTGTGTAAATAATAGAAACAATAATAATGCCAATGGGAATAACTCCAACACGCAAGTTGTGAGATATAATGCTGTTAATACACATGATACTGGTGAAACAGTTATGATACCTATGACAAATAGAAGTTTGAATCCTATCACAGTTCAATCTAATGCCAATCGGCTATACCCGCAATTTACTGCTATTGATTAATTACTGGTCTATATACATTACTTACTGCTTATTTGCTGCTCTAATATTGATACATGCTTTAATATTTGATTTACTTAGATATGACTTACGGATTATGATTTTATGGATTTAACTAATTAAAATAATTAAATGTGGCATCATTATGCTTTAAAGAAAGAGAAAACACATTCAGAAATATGATTGACTTTAATATTGTCTAAACAAGTGGGATGACTTAATACAGTATTTAATTATCCAGTGATCTTATCACTGCGGCCGTAAATGGCTATGAATATAATTAACAAAGAGAGAGTTTGCCTTTTAGCTATACTAATTGTCGTTAACTATTAAACAATTAAAGTAAGTGGGATTATTGGCCCTTTTAATTGTTGAATTTTTAATGTACTTTAGGTTGAAGTTGAAGAGACATTATTATTATTGCTTTTGTAACGTTGAGATTTATACACTCCGTTCTATAATCCAAACATTGATAAAATGTTTATGCGGCGTAACCCGCCATGAAAATAAAACGATCACATTTTACAGATGTTTATGCTATTAATGATTAAGCTACACTTTGTTTCAAAATAATGAAGCTGAATGAAATATTGAAGGAACCAATATACTTATATATTATGAAGATGTTAACTAAAGAAAACAGAATACTATAATTGAAATGAAAAGAATACACTCAGTTTATAAATAAAGGTATAAATACCTCTAAGAATCGATAAGGTTCTTTTGCGGCTCTAACCAGCCATGAATATATAGAATTGCAAGAATAGAAGAATACATTACACTTTATTTGAAAAATAAGAGATATCTATGAAACGAATTGCTAATATTGATTAATATACCCGTTTACCGATATAATTATTGCGAATTCTTGATAAAAGAGTTATGCGGCTGATCAAGCTATGATTAACGGAAGAATAATTGTTGAATATTATATCAACGATTTTACATTTTGAAAATACAGAATGAAATGTCTGATACTGAATATTGAATTAAATGAATTAATGAAACGAGTTATTATTACTCTATGTGTCTAATTGAAATGAATTGAATAGAAGCTTTAAAATGCTTCCTAGGTGCTGATAAGGCGCCTCTGCGGTCAAACGGCCAAGAATATAAAGACACTTTGATTTATTGAGAAAGCCCATTGAGCTCCAATGACTTTGCTCCGCTACATTAATTCCGTGACAGTTATCGTTTAATTACGATTAATTAACAGTGTGAATCGGATGGCTGGCGTTTCTGTTAATTTTCCCCGTAATTTGTAATGAAAACGTGTCTGGAATTTGTTACGTAACTTTTCGTAATTGTCGACTTTAAATTACCATCTATGACCTTCTTTGAAGGATAAACACATGTGTTATTAACTACAAGCGCTCTACGTAATGATAATTAGCATTCATAAGTAATAGATTGTAAGAATTTAGCTCGTATTTCAAGTTGATATAAATAACATAAGCTTACAAATAAGAAAAATGGAATTATCCATATATTTTGGGACAGAGTACATAAAAACGCATAAATACATTCCTTGATATTACTATGTGAAAGATAGACCAAGGTAAACTCAGATCTAAATGAAACATATTTTTTTTGTGTGTAAAAAGTGTTAGACAGACAGACTTTGCCTATTCTTAAGCAGCCCATGATGTTGCTGTTTGATGTCTGTGTTAACTATATTGCTAGGTTAATTTAAACCTAAAAACCGAATAATCGGGTATTTTGACAAACGGATTTCAGATCCGGGCATCTTTGAAATGCCTTTTATAAACGGAAATATAAAAGTAGCGAAACCGAAATATTTTTGAAATTGTCTGTCCATTCGTAAAATCCGGGTAAGAGCTATTGTCTTTGCTCTATAGTAATAATATCATGCCGACGTTGTCATTTTATCATAAAAGACATCATGTTGTAAGAGTTTTAATAGAATACAACTCAGGCAGACAGACGTAAAGATGTTTTATCTATATGTTTAGCTTAACCATTCATTTATATGCATTCTATGCTTTATGAACATGTCTCGTATTATACGCAGACGCAGAGAGAAATGCCGGTTGTTCTATACTGTATGAAATTCTATTATTGTCAACATCAGCACCAGTCCTACATTATTTTATTATGAGACTTTTGTAATAGTGCTGTCTTTTGAAAAGGATATATACGAAAATATTATGTGAAAATTGATTGTTAAACATGTCTAGATATTATGTTCGTGTATGTTAAGCTTCATTGAAAACAAAACTTGATTCAATGATTTGTGTATGATCATATTAGTGTTGGGTTTGTGCTGTTTAAAACGTATTGTTTATTCAATATTTGAGTTCATGATGGAAGGAGAAATTAGTAAATTGTAAGATGTGCTGTTAAAAACCTGATATGATTATACCTGTAAAGAAAAAGAACAATAAGACATGTTGCATATTATATAGTATATTTGCAGAATTGCATATTATACATAACAACGTGTAAGATATGAAATGATAATCTATTTGAAAGTGTTTATGATACACTGATAAGAAGTACATAAAATGTAATTAAATAGATAAAGGAACTTCACATTCATGTGTAGTATTAAGTAACTACTTGAAGCGAATATTATTAGTTAAAGAATTATAATTATGATTAATTCACTAGCCACAGATCCTTCCTACTTTCAAACTCTCAACATTTGTGACGCTGTCACTCATTCATGAATATTAATTGGGCTTTGAACCGTTACGTGGAATAGCGTAGGACCAGAGATAAGGACCAAAATAAGGAAGAGTGTTGCCGAGTTGCAAAGGGATTGCCGTTGCACTGTGGACTTGCCAGATGTCTTCAGTCGTTAAATTCCGGATTGTACTGTTATATAAGAAGTGCAGGGAATGCAACAAGCTCTCGGTAGAGTAATCCCGGGGTTCAGCAAACTTCCGGTTCTCTGCGGAAGTCCAAGTCTCCTTAGAATAGTCATCCTCCAATTGCGCCTGGACTTTGGTTAGGCCGCGACCATAGTGCAACCGTAGAACCAATGTATCCTCTTCTTGAAGCCGCTCCATCAAATTGATGTGGACTATAATTTGAACAGTTAAAATATATATTATTATATTGAAATTATCATTACAATATTTTATATTACATAATTGTCTTTGAATTAATTCATGACATTGATGTTATCCAATTTTAATTAGTTATGTACTTACCAGTGTATTCAACTCCCATTAACCGGCCCAACACCACAAGGAACAATCCCACTAAGATAACTTTCTTCATGGCACAGTTCAGTGTCTGAAATGAATCCAATTATTTGAAAAAGTGTCTTTCTGTTATTAGCAACTCCAAATGTTGTTTCGGACCCAACTTAAAAATTGCTTCTGATCGTCCGTTTTTACTGACATAAACTTATATAGTCAGTTTCTTCCTGGTTGGTTGCTATGTACTTATTACATTTTGATTTTGCATACACTTTTGTATTGATTTGTTGTTTTGCACTTTATTCGTAAAAATTATATTGAGGTTATGTGTTGCTAAAATTAACTTCATTTTTACATGTCATTTCTACACCGATTATGGGTATCAAGTAACCTAGCGGTTGTATGAATATGGATATTTTGTTGCAAATTTATTGCATGTATTCTTACAAAATTGTTTCACGTTTTTATGCTATGCAACAAGCCAACTTGACAATTTGGTTGTGCGTTGTTGTTGTGTCTGCTGCAGTTTTGTGCCAGACGAAAAATGATTAAATTTGACCTATGACTACATAATCTACTATGTTTTAATTATGTCACTAGGTACCTTGGCAATTGAGTGATATTATATACTTTATGATAACAACTTGTATGAAATGTATGAATAATTTTGTTGAGATTTGTTTGTTTTGTACTGAGCAACTTTTGTTGTTATTATGTGGGCACTATGAGTCGATGACTCGTACTGTATTGAATGAAAAGATGGATTTGTTGATGTAGGTATCTTATAGATATACGTTGATCTCCAAAGTGCACATGGAGTTCAACTTATTGATTATAATTATACTGTGGACAGTATTTCCGCTCTAGAAGTACGGATGTTTAATTGTGTGTTTATAAAGTCTAATGTTATCATGCCATTGTGTACGTCTTCACTTTCTACCTGTTTTCATGTTTCTATAATCTGTGGTTAGTAATGGTAATACTATGTATAAGATTGTGTGTTGTGTGAATGAATATAGTCGCTATGTAACTAAATAAACGTTAGCAGTGGTATTCTACTCTTCATGAAGGCAACATCTCTCATTATTATTATTACTTTGGTAACATCATCTCTTCCACCCTGCTCATAAAAAGTCTGATTTTTGGAAAGTTAAAATCTGAATAATTTAAAAATATTTAACTATAATTCAGTAGGTTTCTAGTAGAATTTAAGCATTGCATTTTATATTGCTTTATACTATTTGTATTACCATGTAAATATTCAAAGAATTTGACCATCCCGTTACATAAATGACAAATATCTTTGGCATGTAAAGTAAAACCAAAATCGATTGAATACCGAGAACTTCAAAACCAAGTAGCCAGAAAAGAAAAGACAAATAGAATCCGTCCAAGTTGTTCTCCTGACGGAATTTTGTGGTAATTCTGTGACGCAAATGCCCAAAACCAAATCAGGGCCAAATTTCTTTTGCACCGGTTGTGTACTTTGACATCTTGTAACAAGTGAAATTTGTGGGTTGTTTCGGTAAATAGGAAGGCAAATGAGCCTGTGTGTATACCAAGCTGAGTAAGTAAACTCCAGAGGTTGCATTGCCGCGTACTGAACATTTTGTTTCTTAGGATTATAGGTTGGAAATAAAATTTCCAGCTGAAAGGTTCTGCTTGGTAAAATATATTTTCAATACTCTGTGTTAAAACAGTGTAATTTACTGGAGTTTTGCAAACTTATGTAAAACGTATGGTTTTAAAAACAACGCTTAGAATTTTAACGTCTGTGGTCTTCTAACTTCACTTTGAAATCGATACATTCTTTTAACATTTGCCGGGTCAATATGAGGTTAGTTTTGATTAATATCTGGAAAACTGCGGACAAGTTTTATAAAAGTTCACTGTGTCTATATATGTTTTAATACTATGCTTTATTATCTGTAGTAGTATAATTTTATATTCTTGTGTAAGCTTTTACAAAATACACAAACCCTTTGCCCTTTTGTTACTTTAAAATCAAAGACAAGTTTCAATGCCGTAATTAGTTGGCCAGTTTTTGTCTAACAAGTTCTAGTTTTGAAGGTTTCTACTGTTGCCTTGTAGCTTGAAATTTTCCTACGTTAAAACGAAATGTTATACAAGGCATAATTTAGAATACACAATTTACCTTAATTGTTGGGTACCTGTACCAGGTCATCATTATATCAAATAAAGCCGGCAACATGCCCACATGTACCAAAGTAGCGAAAAGAGTAGTTTAGTTTCAGAACCAAAACAAATCGGTTCTGAATTGAATTCAAATAATTCTAAACTCGTATTCAACCAAAAATTGTTCAGGAAGACGTTTATATAATTACGATAAACTTTCACAAAAACAACTTTAGTTTCGACCTTTGACCTTTACAGTTGACCAATTGACATGGAGTAAGAACGCGTGATGGGGGGACGCAAAAAATAAATCTACTTGGAATTTGAAAGTTTTTGCTTTATTTGAATACACATACGTCGAGAATATTCCACACCTAGTTTCAGTGTCTCAAGTTGCCCCATGACGAAAATACAAGGGTTTGAAATTTTAACGACTTGTTGAACTGTTATTCCGTGAGGATGGAGGGTTGGTGGCTGAAACTGTTCTGGTGAATTAGTAATAGTATTAGGTTTAATATGTGACAATATTACATCATGACCACGCATCTGTTATTTTTTAGAAAATGATTTGTCAAAAAATCTGAAAATTTCACGAATTTTTAAAATTTAAACTGCTGTAACTTACCATATGTAGGATTTTGGAAACTTCTAGAAGGTTGACCGCCTAGGATATTTAATGTTTTTTCTTTTTCAGAAAACCGTTTGCAAAAATTCGAAGTAGTCAGGAAGTTATGCATAAAACTGTAAGTCAACACATTTTCTTTGGTTGACTTGCATATGTTCAGAATAAAGTGGCAACTTCTCTAGACATTTTGGTTCGCCGGATAATAGTACATTTGAAAGCCCTAAAAATGTGCTATCTATTGTGACCATGACTTTCTAGAAAATACTTGTCCATAGCAAATACCAGCTAAAGTACTGATGGATTTATGCTTGACAAAACGGGTCCCGATTTTACAAAATCTGACATAACTTTTTTAGGAAATCGAAATTTACAAAAATAAAAAAACACATTTTTCTTCTACTCCGTAGGATCATTTTGACACCCTGACCAGTCATATTGGATGTCATGGTGACAAGTGGTGTATGACAGAATAAGGCAATCTCGACCAATTTTCAAAATTTTGAATTTATTTAAGTTTTGCTTTATGAACTTAAATTTGCGTAAAATACTGCTAACATTCCCCAGTAATACAAATGTGCACTAATTTTTTGTTTTAGGTGCCAATATCGCGAAAATTAAAAAGTTTTTAAAAACTCGGAATTTTGAAAATTGGTCGAGATTGCCTTATTCTGTCATACACCACTTGTCACCATGACATCCAATATGACTGGTCAGGGTGTCAAAATGATCCTACGGAGTAGAAGAAAAATGTGTTTTTTTATTTTTGTAAATTTCGATTTCCTAAAAAAGTTATGTCAGATTTTGTAAAATCGGGACCCGTTTTGTCAAGCATAAATCCATCAGTACTTTAGCTGGTATTTGCTATGGACAAGTATTTTCTAGAAAGTCATGGTCACAATAGATAGCACATTTTTAGGGCTTTCAAATGTACTATTATCCGGCGAACCAAAATGTCTAGAGAAGTTGCCACTTTATTCTGAACATATGCAAGTCAACCAAAGAAAATGTGTTGACTTACAGTTTTATGCATAACTTCCTGACTACTTCGAATTTTTGCAAACGGTTTTCTGAAAAAGAAAAAACATTAAATATCCTAGGCGGTCAACCTTCTAGAAGTTTCCAAAATCCTACATATGGTAAGTTACAGCAGTTTAAATTTTAAAAATTCGTGAAATTTTCAGATTTTTTGACAAATCATTTTCTAAAAAATAACAGATGCGTGGTCATGATGTAATATTGTCACATATTAAACCTAATACTATTACTAATTCACCAGAACAGTTTCAGCCACCAACCCTCCATCCTCACGGAATAACAGTTCAACAAGTCGTTAAAATTTCAAACCCTTGTATTTTCGTCATGGGGCAACTTGAGACACTGAAACTAGGTGTGGAATATTCTCGACGTATGTGTATTCAAATAAAGCAAAAACTTTCAAATTCCAAGTAGATTTATTTTTTGCGTCCCCCCATCACGCGTTCTTACTCATGAAATATTGCGCAGAGCTAGCTCATGTAATGGGACTCCTTTGTGCCAAGTTTCATTGAAATCGGATAAACCGTTAAAGAGATATCGCAGGGAGAGACAGACGGACGGACAGACGGACATACAGCGCCATCTTATAAAGTAGCTTTCGCTACTTAATAAATTGTCGGTTGTAACCATGTAGTTGATGAAAAATCCAGTAAACCAACAAAGGTTTAACTTGTTTCTGACTACAATAATTTTATACAAATCTTGCTACCATCAAGCTGATGTGGGGTTAAAAGCGGCACATTTTAAATTATTAAATCTTTTTACACGTCTATATACCAACTCTTACTCTACATTCAACATAAGCTCAAACCCACGGTGAAACCGTCCAAATATGTGGATAACCGTCCAAGTAGATGAAAGACTGGGCGAAAGAAAAGGTAAAATAAAATGATTATAAAACAAATAAAGTGTCGTTCTGTGATGAATCTATGCTTAATGACAACGGTGAGCAATATAACACTAATAAACCTTTACAGTGTTAAAATCAACAATATATTTTTCAGCAATAAAACGTAAATGCTTACAACCTCACGTTTTAGGTTATACAAGTAAAAATCCTGCTTTTAATTGTTTCAACAATAGTTTGAACCGCCTTATCATAGAACTTGAATTAATTAGATTAACTTTCTTATTTACAGTTTATTATTTCGACAAACAGTAGCCACTTGTATTATACGTATACGAGTGGCCTTGAGTACATTTTTCTTTCTGCGAAACTTAATTAAATGTTGTAGCTTAAGAAACATTTTTACAATAAAGTGCCAAAATATTTTAATTTGCTTCCAAAATTCTATAATGTTCTCTCCCACAAACGATACAGTACTAACTGCCAAGCCTACAAACAAAAGTAGGAAAACAGTTAGCACATTCCCACTCAGTTTAGGTATTTGCGGCAGATCCTTTCTAGTTATTGTACGTGTATGGTTTAACTCAGTAAGTATATTTTCAAAAACTCCGGATTCACTGACGCGCCTTATATTATCCCGCAGTTTTCTCGATATTAGTCCAAATAAGAAAAATGAAAGAAATTTCCGTGAATATGTTTCTTTACCAACATACGCGTCTGCCAAACCAAAGTCGGTTAATCGCTCTAACATATTATTAGCCTGAATTCTAGGTACAACAACAGCACGCTTGCTACATTTTTGAAGCCACTTGAATACCATTTGTTCCTCTCTTTTATAAAATTGATTTATAAACATTGTTCTATATATTTGCCACTTGTCCGGATGTAACTTACTAAGGTATACGGGATATAGCGTGGTATGCAAATCACTTAAAATATTTTTTGTATCTTTTGAAATACCAGTTGCCGAATATACGTTTTGGTTAAATTCTAACAAATCTTCTTTAAAATAGGTTGTTACATGCGAGTTCAAACTGTTGTATTGGTAAAATTCCAAGTGAACTTTTGAAACTGCTAATGTCATTATGTTAGACATAAATATATGATGAGGCGACTTCTTAATTCGGTAAGCATATTCTGCAAATGAAACAAGCCCTGTGGTTGTAACTATGGAAAACGAGTCGTTAGTCAACTCGTTAAAATGCTCATACGGCATTGGCTTTCGGTTAGCTATTATATGATACACGTTAGTATTTTTATACGCATTGCTCAAAACTATTGAAACAAGAAGAAATGGTCCTATTTCTAAACGCATTTTAAAACCCTGTAATTTACAGTTAGAAAACAAATCTCCTTGCTCAAGCAGAGCTTTAAAAATTTGAAAGTAGTTTTCTGTAGCTTTATAAAACCAAGAAATTTTACATTTACAAACCTCAAAGAATATTAGGCTAACTGCAGTTACCACTAAAAATATTGCTATACAAATCCAAATAGACCAATCAAATATTGAGACAAAGTGCTGAAAGGAAATAGAGCTTTCGCCACGCCGACCACAACTTATAAAGCACAAATCTTCATGGGTCATGGGAAACCATATTGGAAACCCATTTACGGGCTTGTCATACATTGGCTCTATAAAAATGTACAAATTGTGAATTCCAAAATGTAAAGCCTCCTTTAGCGTTTCCTTTTTACCTTGAACACACTCAAATGTATCCTGATAGTAAGGCTGATAATATACTGAGAAATTATACAAAATTGTTTTCCAAGTGTTTCTAATTCGATATGCCACTCGGTCTACTGTAGAACTGTCTTTTCGCTTAGCGTTATATGATCTGCAATTTCCCAGAAAGTCAGTAATATAATTTGTTATTGAATAAGGAGTACCCCGATTAGGATCGAACCATAGTCGCACGTTAAAGTTTTCTTTGCTGGTACCCGTAAATGGTTTGAAGTTTTGTCCCAACTGGTTTCTGGTTCGTTCAAGGCACAGTTTCTGGAATGTACAAAAGTTAAGTGTGTCTACGCTGTTAAAGATAATTTGGTTTTTTCTGGTGCTTGTGGTTATAGCAACCAAATAGGTTTCTAATCTAGTGGATCCTGTTGTTGTGGTGTCGTATATGTTGTACAATTGCGAAAACCAGTAATCGATTAAATAATTGTTCATTTGATCGATTTCCCGAAGAACTAGCATATATTCTAGTGGAACTGTACTTAGAAATCGTTCCATTTTTGAAACCAATAAATCTTTCGTATTGCCGTATGTATATATGTAAGCCGTTTTGGGGTACAAATAACTGGTTACGTTTAAAAGGTCAGGATACAAGAATATTTCTAGGTGGCAGTTCCATGGTTTTGTGTAAATAGTGTAGAGAGTAAGGTTCAGAGGTTGACAGTGTGCAATTTCTCCTTCTTTCACGGCTGCAGTAATCTTTGAGCTGCAGTTTGTTTCTTTTGTAAATTTTCCGTAACTTTTGAAATCTCGTGGGTTCCATAAAACTACAGGCCCGTCTATCGGTGATAATTCATGGTTGTGATAATTATTTATAACTACAAAGCATTTCAAAGGAAAATAGTGTGAGAGCAATGTATTTAAATGTATTATTTCTGGATGATTTGGAAATGGAGTCAGTTTACATTCTGAGGTAGTTAGTAAAACCAAAATACACGAAATGCACAATTTTTGCTTCATAGTCATACTGTAAATCACGTTTTTTAGTTGTACCAATTTATACTTTATTTTATTTTAGCTTTCGAAATATCTAAATTTCCGCAAAAGTCTATGACGTGGTTTTTGAAAAGCACCAATTGGTGTTGAAGCACTGGAATTGTTTACCTGATCGACAACTACTGGCACTTCATATATATACATATTTTATTTAATATAAATCGATATGCCAACCATAAAAACAAATAAAGGTAAAAATATTATTCGATATCTGAAGCATTAAATATATTATTTGTAAAACGACTACCTGAGATATATTGGCATATGTACCCCTACCTGCTTATACAAGCAATAATTCTAATTAAATTACGAGGTAAAGCTTTCTAAAGTAAGCGTGCAATTATGTTAAAGATAATTGCAGAGCGTTTATTGGAATTTTATAAATACATTATGCTTGTTAGTTGAACAAATATGAAAGAATGTAAAATGATAGAATATTGTTTTATAAACCTTGGTAAAGTAATCCTAAACTGTTTTTTGTAAGCCTGGAAATTTGTACCACAATTTATATGCACCAATTCAAGACCAATGCACGACATATTAATGCAGAAGTTAGTTTTCATTTAAGTTTTAGCACCCACTCGCATCAGTAATTTGCGAAAGACACCTGGGTTCAACCGCTGGATTCTTGTCAACAATAAAGATTTAAATACGTCTGTCTGTTTCTGTTTGTTTTCCCAGAATAGTCATGATCTTCAACTACATTGCATTCAACTACAACTTCATGGAAAAGGAAATGTGGCAGGGGGAGTGGGACCAGCAACATGTGTGTGAACTATAATCAACTTCAGCAATGCTGAATCTGATTACGTTTTCTCCAAACTACTTTTGCATCGCCTACTGCAATGACGTTTTTACTGCTTGTCTGTTTATCTATTGTTCCGCATGGTGTTTTCTCAGAATATTGAATTAATTATAAAAGTTGTCTTTCGTTAAAATGTAGCACTGGATGCTAAGCCAACTATCCAGTCACAATGTATAAAAATCTTTTTTTTTTCTTTTTTACAGTTGGAAGCATTTATGAGAAAGCGCGAGATTTCTGACAGAAGCTTTTCAAATATAATTTTACAGAAAATATGTGTAATCTTTTTCACATATTTTTCATTATGCATTCATGCAATTTAGAAATGACGTATATATACGCCAACACAAAGAATCACAAAATGCACTAAACTTTCTTCATGTCCTTTATGGTACAGTGCATGGCATTCTTGAACGGGAATGCATTAATTTATAAATCTGGGAACTGTTTTAAAACTGCTTTAAAATATCAACACGTAAATTCCTATGTTATCACATACATTTGCCAACATGAAAAAAGTTACCGGGCATACACTAAAACCTTTAATGGTCACCGCATTGTTGTTAAATTCCATTAAAAATGTTTGCACAGCCGAGCATGGAACTTCTTTTGGAAAGGGTTCATTCATAAACCACTCCTGGAAACTGTTCATCTGTGTCAAAATTACAACTTTGTTAACATGCTCTAAATATATATAAAAGCACAACCAGTAATGGTAAACCATAAAAATGCTCGCTGCTAAAAACGTAATATAATGCATCAACTTAATTTTTAAGAAAAAAGGTCTCTATAATAGGTAAAACATCTCTATATAAGATAATAATTGACCCCACAATTAGACCCCATTTTAGCTGGTTTAGAGCCCATTTGAGCTGGTTTAGGGCCCAATTTAGCTGGTTTAGAGACCATTTTAGCTGCATTAGAGCCCATTGTAGCTGGTTTAGAGCCCATTTTAGCTGGTTTAGGGCCAAATTTAGCTGGTTTAGGGCCTACTTTAGCTGGTTTAGAGCCCATTTATGCTGGTTTAGAGCCCATTTTGCTGGTGAAGAGCCCATTTATGCTGATGTAGAGCCCATTTATGCTGGTTTAGAGCCCATTTATGCTGGTTTAGAGACCATTTTGCTGGTGTAGAGCCCATTTATGCCGGTTTGGAGCCAAAAATAAAGTAGACGGACACACAGACACACGATATGTTAATATGCTCCCCTGCTAAAGCAGCGAGCTAATAATGAGTATATACCATGCAGGAATTGCAGCTGAAATTACAAGATTGGCACTGGAACTCACAAGAGTAAAGAGGACAAGAATTACTTTCAAAATACTCCAGTGTAGTGTGAATCCATGGTATAGCATAAACGCCAAATAGAACACAACGTTCAGAACGAAAAATCCCATGATTTAAACTATGCACCCGTTCATATGATCACTGATCAATTTTAACTTACGATATATTTTCCAAACAGTTTGCCATTCATGTTCGTCCTTTAGAGATAAAACTGAAACTTTCAGTTTCATAGAGAGTTAATACATGCGTCAAAATGAATAGTTGGTAAAACATGGGTAGTGCATTGCTAAAATTTACAATTTTAACATAAATTAATTATTTGTTAAAAATCTAGCATACTATGTGTTTATACTAATACCGTGTAATAAATCCAATTGTGGTCAGAAACCCAACGAACATGTCCACTAAAAAATCTCCAAAGATTGACAATTGTGCTGAGTGAGAAAAAGTTTTCCTTTCCGACGTGTACAACAGTACAATACCAATATAATACAGCTCTGTTTTTAACTCATGTGTGTGTTGCCCTATAAGCGATTCAATATTGATTATCATGCATACAAGTGCAAACAGAGTGTACACAACTGATAAAAGTTTGGCTACATTACGAAATATCCAACGGCTAAATTATGGCCGCTTCTGACTATCTTGGCATGCCTAGTATTCTTTTGCTAAAAACGTTTTATCAATTAACTCCATTAGACTTAAATATGCACTGCATTTTGTCCAGAATTGATAAATTGAGAGAAATTTTAAAATGTGAGACGCCAGGTGATTCACGCCGTCAAAGAAACGCTTTGTACCAGTTCCCGAATTCCAATAGTTTCTTTTTGTTTTAACAATAGGCCAAACCAGCGTCAAAACGCCACTTGCTCGTGCAGTCATACTTTATAAAAACATGTTTGTACGAAATGTTTACCATTTACTTCTGCAATTCGAAACGGACAAAGTCCAAGGTAATATGCAACGTTGAAATAAACTGCCAGAAATTGAGAAGACCTAGTTTGCATTTTTAAGAGTTGTGAATACGACCCAAAGAATTTATGCTCAAAAATTTGACAAATGCTACTTTACAAAAGACCAACCAATTCAAGGTGAACAAAAATATTATAAATGCTTTCTGGTTTGAAATGTTTGTTTTGTTTGCCCTTTTAGTATAATCCAGGCGACGCCCATGTTTGCCCTTGTACTTGCTTTTCTAAAATCCTCTTAAAAATAATAATAAATGAAATTATTTTTTCTCTCTTTATTCAAATTTATATTTGATATAGTATATGCCTTTTGCAAGCAACAATAAATTTAGGATTGTAGGGAGACTATAAAATACGTTACAGTGATTCCAAGGAGCTGTAAGAAATAAAACCGATGCTAAGTTAGCTTAACATGATGTATATATTAAATGTTTACAATTATCAATAGTGGCTTGGAATTTACGCAAGTTATAGCTTACATTAAACAACATGGAAAAATTCACCGGAAACAAATTTAGCAGTTTGACAGCAATCTCATTTGTGTTAATTTCTTGCACAAAAAGCTGCATAATTGATCCCGGTATTGTTTTCTGAATTGAGGCTTCCGTTAGCCAGTTTGTTAAAAAAGAGCCCATCTATAAAGAAAAAATAAGTTATCAAAAATACAACATGAATATATTCTAAAACAAACAAGTATAAGTACCATATGGGGAATATACGCCGTTACAATGAGAACTGCTACTGCACTGGCTTGTGAAATTGCAGTAGGTATAATAAGCAGCGTTTCATATTCCTCTTTACTGATAAAGCCATTGTACATCATATAGTTGATATAAAACATGGAATCCAGCAGAAACGCTGCCACATTTGTGCCAACGTTATAAACTATTTGGTTGCTTAGCTGCTTCAATGTATGAAATCCTTTTAACACGCACGGGGAACCATTCCTTCTCTCTTTCATACATTTTAATAAACCTTTGGACTAATTTGTACAAAGTCATCGAATGTACCAAGATAAATAGATTACAAAACATAACCAATTGTTTCCGCGTCAGAAAGCCCAATGTAGTTGCAACTCCTAAAGCTATGTTTGATGCTGTAAACTCTCGACTAATTTCAATGGTTGTGTTATCAATATTATCCACTAAAAATAGATTGTGTCGTCCCGCAAGAACCATTTCAGTCCAGAAACAACTAGGTGTCCAACTAACCGGTCCATAAACGTAAGAAATTTTTCCCGTGTACATTAAAAATATGGAATATGAAAAAAATGCAGCTGGTATGATAACGTGTAAGTGGTTGGTTATAATATTATTTTCAGTAGTTTTCACTTGAAGAGATTTAAATTTTGGTAACTGATTTGTCCTCGTAATTTCAGTCTCCAAAAGTTTTACGAGGTTTAAATACACCACTCCCTTTGTCCAGAGTTGGTACATGGTTAAAATTTTCAATACGTTTGCTGCCAAAGTGTTAACAACTTCGAAGAATATTTTAGGGTCTTTTCTTCCTTTCCATTGCAGCACACGCATGTCCCCAATAAGCCAAGTGATTGCAAAAAAGCAGCCCACAGCAGCGATCAAATTTTGGGGTAACCATCGATGCAAAATACATTGACCGTTTTTCTTTTTTATTCGAAATGGACACATTCCAAGGTAGAATGCAAAATTGAAATATGATTTTAGAAAACTTGTAATTCGTTTGGGTTCGTCAGAATCTTCCAGTGGAATGAAAGTCTTCATTTTGAGTTTTTAGTATACGTTACTCCTAAAAAAATTTTAAGGTAAACTAGCTCAAGTATGCTTCAGCAGCAATGGCGTTAGTGTAGAATTGAAATATATGAATGGCTTGCAAGTGCATCAGAGAAAATTGGTTTTTACATATGCAAAAGTTGACTTTAGCTTAATTTATTTATGGCTTTAAATTCAATTAATTTCAGAAGAACCTTTCCAAGTAGAAAACTATTCCACGCCAAAGTATATTAAGTAAAAAAATTTAATATGTCACCACACTTACCTACCTAAAATTTCCTAAAATATACACAATTTACCTAATTCAATTTTACCAGGTGGACAAATTGGATGATTGAACTAACATGACCATAAAAGGAACTGTGTCATGAATGCATGTATGTGGGAGTTTTATTGAATTTATCAACGGCACATAATATTGTATTTAAATTGGTGTTTTTGGCTAGGACTATAGGAATACAGCAAAATACGTCACAGTTATTCCCAGAATCTACAAACACAAAATTTAATGCATTAATTACACACCCACATAAACTTTAATACACACAGTTTATTGAATAAAGTTTTAATATAGAAAATCTTTAGAAAGAAGATAGAAAGTCTTTAATAAAGAAAAGTTTATTGAAAATACATTCAGGGCTTTGATTGCAACTTCAGTGTTATTCTCGTTATTAAAAAGCTGAACTATGGGGCAAGGTAAGCACTCCGGAATGCATATTTCCATCATTCAGTCAGACAAAGAGGAACCTGTCTGTGTAATTTCCAACCGAGAAGTATTTTAAAACTCAATTTTAGATAACTAAATACGTAGTCAATAAAAATAATAATAACTCAAAACACTGATTTACCATATACGGTATATACGCGGATACAATAAGAACTACTACAGAACTCATTGGTGAAAGTAGGGTTAATACTACATGAAAAAGATTAAATTGTTGGTCATATTTGAAATTGTAATACATAAGATAAGCAATGTAAAAAACGGAATCGATTATAATAACAGCAGCGTTTGTTCCAATAAATGAGGTTATTTTTCCGCTCAGCTTTCTTAGTGTTTTGAGGTGTTGTAACATTTGTCGCCAGTCTGATTCCTTTCGAAGCATTTTACAGAAACGAGTAACAGCTTTGAGTAGGCAGAGTACATGCATTGAGTAAAAAAGCTTGCATAGCAAAGCCAAGTGTTTACTGAAAATCAAAACCAGAACAAAGTGAAAGTTAAAGATTTTATTCCCAGTCATTTATACACGTATTAAATATGAAAGGTTCAAATTTTTACTTTCGTGGATATTCCAGTACAGTGAGGGCTCCTACAAGGTAATTTAGAAACTGAGGAAACAAAATAATTATTTACGAGATTTGTTATAATTTTCTTTTATGCTGATTCTCTTACTCCGTTTGTTTTTCACTTCTAATTTGCTAATGCCCTGAAGAAGATGACCGTGTGTTGTCGAAAGCTCGGCAAATAAAGAATTTTTACCACTTTCAATCCCGTTTTCGCATTTATAGTAATTTAGTGTGTTGTACTTTGGGCTAGTATCCTGTGTATTATTTTGATTGGCGCCAAACATATACAGATAACATTTTCCAACACGTATCATTTCGTCCCACCAGCACCCATGCATTGCTCCAATTGTCTATAGAAGAACACTTTTCTGGGACCAAACTAAGGACATAATATATTGTGTACATAGCTGCAAGTAAAGTGACTGCATTTTTAGAAGAATATTTTTCCAGGCAGGCATTCTTTTTGCTTCCTTTACTTGTACAGCTTGAATTTCTGCATTAGGTTGTACATTAAAATGCTTTAGCAGGTTTTAGTACATTGTAGGTTTTCTCCAAACTGATACATTGTCAAAATTTTGAGAAAAGTAACAGCAAGGACGTCAACATTTTTAAAGAATATCTTTGTGCTTTTATTTCCCAGCCACGACAATTTCCGAGTTTCTGCTAAAAGCAGTGTAATTAAAGAAAGGGCGCTAGCTGCAGAAAACAGTTTTTGAGGAAGCCACTGATGCACAAAATATTGGCAGTTTGACCTTTCAATCCAAAATGGACAGAATCCAATGTAATATGCAAATTTGAAATGTTCTATGTGTGTAATGTTTCTAAAAAACTGTTTGTGATTGTTTCTTCCCTAAATTTCATCTTTGCAAGTAACGGTTTCATAATATACATGACAGACAGACTAAGATAAACCTGACAAACAGGATATATAGAAACTTGCGACCATATTGTGATCAAAGTGTGTAGCCAAAATGCTGAAATTCTACTAACAAATTTTCATTTGTCTAGATATTCTGCTTCTTTTGATACCCCATATGCCGTGTAGCTTTAAAATGCTTGATCTTTTGATTGAACTATTTCTACTTTAACGGTCAAACGGTTAAACACTTTGATGAAATGACATCTGAATCGTTAATTTGATCAAAAACTGACCTAAAACCATGTGCCGCATGCTATAGGTCACTTTTTAACAATTTGAAATCGTCGTGACCTTTGACCTTAGAGTTGATCTCTTGGGATTATCTTCAGGAAAATTTGAATAATGATGCGTGCAAAGTGTTTGCAAAAAGATTTAAAAAATCTTTTAAAATTCTGCTTCTGGAGCCTTTAAAATATAAAAACTACTATAACGGCCACATGATATCCAATTTTGAAAAATGGACGTTGGATTCGGTAAATTGTTAAAAAACTGATCTATAATCATGTGCCACATGCTATAGGTCACTAGAGAAAGTTTTGAAATCGTCGTGACCTTTTGATTTTAGAGTTGACCTATGGTACCCATCTTCGAACTCATCCGAGCGAGGATGCTTTTAAACAATATGCAAGGTTTTCTATTTCGACTTACAAGTTTACTCTTTATTGGACCATTTCACGCCAATATAATTTTCTGCAATGGCGTATACAAATGGCACTTCTCTTTTTGTTATTTTTGTGTTGATATGAACGCCAAACTTCAAATGCCATCTAATTGGAATATTGAAAAAACTTTTAAATTTACTCTAGCATTAAACAGTAATGGATATGAACATAGTGCATATTTTCATTCATTACTAACTTATCATCAAATTTTGGAAAGGGGCACACAGGATCATCACGCGTGCATGTCTGCCTTTACCGATTACAAAAGTGGCCGTGAAAACTTTTTAGCAGCGCTTTCTCACTGTGACATTCTTGAAGACTTGCCCTGGGCTCCATTTCAAGGCGCATTAAATATAAGTTTCAAGTTTGTTTCGTTTGATTTATCTACGATGATGGATCCCAATTTGGTTTGGTTTTTGCAATTCCGAGGTAGCGAAACGTTATTAGGTTTAGTAATTCCTAACGCGTATGCCTTTACTCGAGGAGCAGTACATCCATTCACCGCAAAAATGGTATTTAATGAAATAGCTGCCTGTTTTCTTTATCACGATGCGTCATTTACTCAAGTGGATTTATCATTTTTTGTTGCTGTGGATTTAACAGTTTGGATATTTTTAATGATTGGAGTACTTCTATCCAACCAAGAATAAACCCTTCATATCACCACAAGCAACATAGTCAACACACCAGTCAAGCATTTTCGAATCAATCAGACCATCATTTTCAAACCAGCACGAAATTAGACCAGCTTATCAAACTCAAGGCTATCATAGACAGAACTTTCCAAGCCCTCCGGAAAATAGAAACCCGAACCATCGTACCAGCTTTCGACCACGGGACAAACGGCACAAAGGAGAAGGACAGAAAAATTTTTCAGAACTTTCGCAGTCGAATTCCAAAAAGCCAAAAACAATCAACAGTTTACATAGATGTGATATTAGACAAAAAGGTGAAAGAGGAATAGGTATTCTTGTAAGAAATGATGTAAAATACTGAGATTGCAAACTAACGACAATTAGTACCTCTAATATTGAATATACAGCAATACAAATTCAAGTTAGATTCATGAAAAGTATCATAATTTGTTGTTTATATAGACACCCAAACTATAACAAATCAATTCTAAAGGATGACATAAAGTTTTTCAAAAATCTAGTCAACGAACTACATGAAACAAATTCTGAATTCCTCATTCTTGGAGATTTTAATCTAAGAGATAATTATCTGAATCCTATTACGCAGTACTGTGAAGGCATGAACATAAAGCAAATTGTAAATTGTCCTACTAGACAAAACAAATTACTTGATCTCATTTTTGTTAGTAAAGTAGAAAAAGTGAGTAATATGGTTGTTTATAACGCATTTGTAGCAGACCACGATGTGACTGAATGCACTTATGAATATACAAACATAAAACCGAAGCCAGTAAAGAAAAGAGGCAGATATTATAATCCTATTAAGACAAGTAATTTTATCGCTGCGCTAGAACATGCTATGCAAGACCATCCTCTTGACTGTGAACTTTTTATCCAAACCTTTATCTCTACGGCTGACAGCTACTTACCCAAATCAGAGAAGCACGTTAAGATTAGAAGAAAAAAGAAAATCTTATCTTCCATGACCAAGAATTTAATGAAGCAAAGACTAAAGCTTTTCAAAACCGTTGAGCGCAAACCTTATCCCCATGGCATCAATGAGCTTCGAACACTGAAAAAGAAAATTAATCTGAGTATAAACGATGATACTCGAAACGAACTCAATGCCAACTTGTGCAAGGGTAACATGTGGGGCTCTCTTAAAAAGGTGCTTAATTTTCAAAAGAAATCCCATGCACACTTGGACCTTTCATGTGAAGATATAAATTACTTCTATGTCAACATTGCCTCTGATAATAGCAACAGTACGACAATCCCATCCAAACCGACAAACATAAATCCTGACAATAAAAAATTTGAAATTAAGACCTTTGACTGATTTAGACATTATTAAAGCATGGCAAAATATGAAAAATCATAATTCAGTATCAGAAGATCCTTTAAGTATTTGTAACAAACTAGTGTCACATGCAATGGAGTCTAAGTATTTTGTCTCTTTCATTACTAATCTGTTTAATAAGTTTTGTAGTGAGCGATTAGTACCTGATATTTTAAAAGTTGCAAGGGTTGTACCTATACCCAAAGGTAAAAATGTAACATCACCGAATCAAACCAGACCTATTTGTATCCAACCTGTTTTTACAAAACTATTTGATAAATGCCTTTACAAACACATAGGTACTTACTTTGAGCAAAATTCTCTTTTTAATAACAACCAATTTGGTTTTAGGGAAAATCTTACTACAACACACGCACTGCTTTCTATTACAGATTATTTATATGAATGTCTAGATAATGACTTAATTGTTGGAATTATCGCTTTGGATCTCCAAAAAGCGTTTGATAGTGTTGATAGAAAAATCCTCATTGAAAAATTAAAATGGTTTGGTATAGATTGTAATGTGCTCAATTCACTTATTAGTAATCGGTCACAGTATGTTCAAATAGGAGACAAGAAATCGACTTCAAAAACTACAACAAAAGGTTTGTCACAAGGAGCATCGTGCAGTAGTATTCTCTTCTCAATTTACATAAATGATCTTATTTAATTTCATTTTTAAATTTTATTTTAAGTTTTATTAAATTTTGTAAAGCCACATTGTTTGCCGACAACTCAACTCTTTGTAATGGTCAAACTACAGAAAATATTCCTACCTTAATTAGTCAACTAGAAGCTGACTTATATATTGTTAATGATTGGCTTTCAAAAATAAGGTTAAACTTAATGTTGATAAAACTAAGCTTGTAATTGATGGAAAAGCCGCAGCTCTTAAGAAATATTCTAATATCACCGTTAAAATTGGTAGCAATGAAATTCAACGTGTGAGTTCAATGAAACTTTTAGGCATTACATATGACGAAACACTTAGTTTTACCGAACATTGTAAAGCTGTAATGAAAAAATGTTATGGTTCTTTATCTAAACTTTACCCATTAAAATTTACCTTATCTGCGGAACACAAATCTATATTAATTAATGCTTATATTATGAGTGTCATCACTTATGGTATTGTAATTTGGGGGAACAGTTCTAATGGTTACATAGGAAAGGCTATCAACAAAATAATCAAACAGTCTGCAAGATTCGTTTTAAACAAAAGAAAATACGACTTTATAAGTAAAGAAATATGTTATGATCTAGAATGGCTATACTTTAAATTTAAACTAAAATATGAATACCTTTCTTTCGTGTACAAAATACTGAATTATTCTAATACCGGTTACTTTAAGGATTATCTGGACTTCAGTTATGACACATGTGTGACAAGGGCTCACACATACAGAGTACCAAGGACCAAACCTCGTAGTAAATGGGGAGAAAGAACATTTAAATATAGAGGTGTATTAATGTGGCTACAATTAACTGATGAGTTTCTATCGACTAACTTCACAAGTAAATTTATATTTAAGAAAAATTTGTACTCACTACTTCTTACTGAACAATGTTATGATATTAGTGATCACGCATCTGATGATGAAATGTAAATGCCTGTCTGTAATGTAATAACCTCTTTCGAGGAAATTGTGGACAATAAACTATTATTATTATTATTATTATTATTATTGGTAAGCCTAAAAGTTCTATTAGGGGGGTTGTATCACAATTTATATATTAAATTACTAAAGTATTTCTCTCGGTTGCAATAATGTATACTTGCTGCAATTTTTGTAAATACAACATTGAAATTACAAAAAACATTTACAAACATGGAAACAGTAACCATGGAACGTAATCTTTTCTTACATCTGACTTAAACTAAATTAATACGAGAAAGAATGGGATTTTTTAGTGGCAAAATTTATTAACAAAGACCAAGCTTTCAACAATGTCAATTGACTTCATCAGGGTCGCACACAGCATGAGGAATGCAAAACAGATATGGCAAAGTTTACATCAAAACTATGAAATTATTATAAATCCGTAATCTACAAGTCATAATCCTTCCAGAGTTGCTACTATGGTATAATGTTATGTATCATGATCAATGTGGCGTTGTTGCTTCTTCAGTCGTTCCCGTTCGAAATTTTTTTTCCGGAGGATGTGAGTCCAATTCGGTTTTGGGGTCCAGCCGCCATTTTTATTCATAGTGTTGTTGTTGTACTTGATGTACAGACCTTCTTTAACCTTCCGTCGTAAAGTATTTGGTTCAGGTTCTATCAAACGAATTTCTGCAGGATCCATAGTGTGACCGGTAGAACACACATGTTCAGCAACCGCCGACTCATTTACTCGTCCAGAGTTTATACATAGAGGCACATTCGTCCAGAGGTACATATGCTGCATTCCTCGTTTTTGGATTCCTTGTCTTGATTCTCCAATGTAGATCTTTTCACAAGTTTCATTGGCAAATCCTTTGCAAGGCCATTCATATACTCCGGAAGTTACAGAAGATTTTCTGTCTTTATAGTTTAAGCGGTGTGATACTTTATTGACTGGTACATAGCCGATTTCCAGTGAAGTCATACTACGAGTTAAATCTACCAGCATGTCAGTAACTACCGGGTAGTATGGATAAATTGCTCTTTTTTGGAATTGATCTTGGTCTTCTGATTGACTTTCAGCTTCATTTTGGTTGCTTATTACAGCCAAAGAATTTACTTGAGATGAGTTTGTACTTAGCTTTTCAAGTCTTTGTTTCTGAATTTGGATTCGTTTGCGAACGAAGCTTTTTGGATAGCCATTTTGGTACTGAGATTCAACTAGGAATTCCAGCTCATTGTCCACGTGTTCGTCGTCACATACAACAAGCGCTCTTCTAGCTAAAGTATCCGGTACAGATATCTTATGAGCCATAGGATGACATGAAGTATAATGTAAGTATCGATTAGTATGAGTAGGTTTCCTGTAAACACAGTGTCCAATTTCGTTATTGTCTTTCCGATAAACAAAAGTGTCCAAGAAAGGAATTCCTTGTCGAGTGGTATCCCAAATAACATGTTCGGATTCTCTTTCAAGGGTAAATTGAATTGATGGATGAAAGTTGTTAAGCTGATTATGAACTTCGATTAATTTGATTGATTTGACAATCGAAAAAACATCATCCACGTATCGAATCCAGAGTTTGAAATATGGATTAATTGAGACAACAGCTTCCTCCAGTGCTTGCATTACCAATTCAGCTATAACAGGGCTTAAAGGAGATCCCATAGGTAGTCCGTTTACTTGTTTGTATGTTTGATTCTGGAATCTGAAATACGTTGTGTTGCAGATTATCCGAATCAAAACAAGCACTTCTTTCTTTGTGAAGCGTGCTTTCTTCTTCCAACTTGTATTACGGTCCAATCTTTTTTCTATATAGAATATGGCGAAATCTACAGAAACTTTGGTAAAAAGCGAGACAATATCAAACGAAACCATCTCATAACCCCGTGGAATAGTGTTTCCTCTCAGCTTATTGACAAATGTCATTGAATTGACTGTGCCGAATTCCCAATCATTATTAATTCCTTTAAGGCAGTGATTCAAATGTTTGGCAATGCGATACAATACTGAAGCCCGATAATCAACAATGGGACGTAAAGGAATTCCTGTTTTGTGGATTTTTGGCAATCCGTAGATAATTGGTGTGTAAGGTTCCTTTGGAATGTATGCCTTTGTTTCTAATCGAATTAGCTTTTTGACTTCATCTTCAGAGATTTGATCTTGATTTGAATTGTCTTCGGCGAATTCTCGCCTGACCTTTTTTTCAATTATTTGGGCGAGTTGTTTCTTTGTATCGTCGACTGGATCAGACTGTACTTGAATGTAATCATCGGTATTCAAGAGTTCAACCGTTCATCGGTAATCTTGGAGTCATACTCACTTCGCTTCATGATTACTGTTGAATTGCCTTTGTCCGCACTAAGGATCATAATTTCCTTGTTGTTTCGTAGTTTTGTAAGTGCATTCCTTGTCCACTTCATCCTGTTGATAAGATGCTTTGGAGTGTCGTGCCTTTCTACGATCCGTGTGGCTTTATGTGTAAATATCTCTGCATCATTCTGATTGAGCTTCGCCTTCTTGATTGCTGAGTCAATCGCAAACATTAAATCAATGGTTCCATCTAATCCAATTTCTGTGGGCATGGCATAATTCAACCCAAGTGATAGGAGTAACCTTTCATCGTCAGTTGGTGTGTAAATATCTTCGGCCAGGTTTACGATTGTGTTTTCTACGACTCGCATTTTAGTATTCTTTGGGTTAGAAAAGTGTTCGTCTTTCACGATAAGGTCCTGCAGCTTTTTTTCATGTTTGAGTTTTATAGGAGTATTGACATGTTGTTGTGTAATCAGAAGAAGTTTTGTTAGCGTCTCTTCCAAGTCTGGATATTTTCTAGAAAAAGAAGCCAGTAGTGTAGTACGCTCCTCCTCAATGCATTTGGATTGTACAAACAGAAGACGAATGACCTCTTTTAGCAGTCTCAGTTCTGTTTGTTTCAAGATTCGGTTCATTTTCTTGTCATCATGATACGCATACTTCAGACGTAGTCCGTTTGGAATTAGTTGTAGTTTTCGGCAAGTAATCAGAAAGGCTATATGACAGTCTCGTCTTGCCAATTGTGATTCGCACTTCTGCAATTTGTTCAGAAGGGAGATGTCAGCAGACCCATTTCTGCTTGACAGGGTATTCTTAAGATCCTTCCATCCACTATCCATATTCATTAATACGAGAAAGAATGGGATTTTTTAGTGGCAAAATTTATTAACAAAGACCAAGCTTTCAACAATGTCAATTGTCTTCATCAGGGTCGCAAACTAACTTAAGGTCATCCTTCAGCTTGACCACTATTATTTAATTGAAAAGAATTTGAAATTTTTAATAATGGGTCGGCACTTAGTGAGCTGACTATGAGGTCGGACAACAAAAATCAGCCAAATTTATATTTTTAAGAACAAACAATCTTTTTCAATCTTTTTGCGGTTTCAACGCCACTTCAAAGCTGGAACTTTTCAACTTTGCTTTGTCAATAAATGCACACTTACATAACCTTGACGTTGCTATTCTTCAATATGTCTATGAAATATTACCATAACGGAAATTAGAAATCTGTTTGGCAACAACATTTACACTTGCGGTATTGAATGCTTTTTCTAGTAAGAATGAAACAAAGGACATACCCAATATATTACCATAGAACCTAAACGGTACTTGTTATGTTGCATAGTTGCATGGATTTTGAATCCAGAGTATGTTCGGAACTTGGCATTGCTTTAAAATGGCTTGGCTTTCTGTCACCGTAATTTCTTGTTCTTGGCTCCGCTTGCTTTATTTAGTCACTAATAAATGTATATAGATTTATAGAACTTAAGGAATTAGAAGTCTGCAAATGTGCTTTTAAAATTTGGTCATAATGTACGCACTGAACATTTGTCGCACATGACCATACAATCCAGTATTCACAATTTGACTTAGAACTCTAACAAATACACGCTTAGGAACTGAGTCTGGAACAATGTAGCTTCTTTCGTGGACAGATAAGAATACTGCATTTCAATATTCAAATAATGAACGGTTTTAGCAAGTTCGTTTGTAACTTTCCAAATGAATTTTAAATGAACCTAACCAAGAGATTTGAGACAGAACCTTTTTTTCATTAAAGTTTTGGCGCCCACTTACGCAAAAAAGTTGCGAACAACATCTGCTTAAAACCGCTGAATTTTTGCTAGCAATATAAATTTAAATACGACTTACGTTTCTGTTTGTTTTCCAAAAGTTGTCATGATTTTGAGTTGGCATTCAACCACAACTTCACAAAAAATGTGGGAGTGGGAGCAGTGCAGCATTTCAGTAACCTGTCATCAAATTCAGCAATGCTGAACCCGATTACACTTTCTCCCCACTACTTTTTGCATGGCATTCTGTAATGAAGTTTTTACTGTTTGTCTGTTTAAGCGGCCTTCCACATGGTGTTTTCGCAGAACATTGAATATATTACAAAAGTTCCCTTCCGTTAAAAAGTTGTGTATACTGACGCAACAATTTTTAGAATGGCAAAATCTTTCTGCAACTGTAACGGTCACACATAACTAACTGTACGCGGTAGAGTATAATAGAATTTTGTGAACCAACTACAAAGACTTTTTTAACCGATAATATATTACGTTTACGGTTTAAGGAATGCGCTTGATGCACTATTAAGCTTTATGCACATGTTATTTGATCTTGTGGCACTGACCAAATTAAGCAGGACAAGCATATAACTTTCAACTTATTCCAATATGAATCCATCAAGGCATAAATAGTACAGCCTAAAAGCCAAAAATAGCAAAACGTCCAGGATGAAAAATCCCATGATCTAAACAGTGGAATGGTACTTAACAGAAGCGCGACTACTCCATGAAGCTCTAAACTAATGCAGAAGCTTTAAGGTTTGCAATGTTTGTTTTTTTGATAAATGATTAAATTTCGTTTAGTACAAATGCAACAACACCCTTTTTAAGAGCCATGTTTTAATTGATTATTTGAGATCTTCTTAAAAATCAATAATAGATATAAATGAAATTACTTTCTTTCTAAAGACAAATTTTTTTAAAATTTATACGTGTCATAGTACATGCCTTTTGCAACAAACAATATAATTAGGATTCTAATGATACTATAAAATACGTAACCGTGATTCCAAGAAGCTGTAAGTAACATAAAAACCGATGTTAAATTAGCGCAAATTTTTGAAAATATCAAATGTTTACAATTATCAATAATGGCTAAGATTTTATACTGGTTGTAACTTACATTGAACAACATTGAAAAATTCACGGGAAACAAATTTAGCAGTTTGACAGCTATATCACCTGTGTCAATCTCATGCACAAAGAGCTGCACAATTGATCCCGGTATAGCTTTCTGAATTGAAGTTTCCGTTAACCAGTTTGTTAGAAACGAACCCATCTATACAGTAAAATAAGTTTTCATTGGAACATAAAAAATGAATTGTTTAAAACAAACACATGTATTTACCATGTGGGGAATGTAAGCCGATACAATTAGAACCGCCACTGAACTAGCTTGTGAAATGGCAGTTGGTATTATAAGCAACGTTTCAGATTCCTCTTTACTAATAAAGCCATTGTACATTACATAGTTGATATAAAACATGGAATCAAGTACGAACGCAGCGACATTTGTACCAACGTTGGAAACAATTTTGTCGCTTAGCTGCTTCAATTCATGAAATCCTTTTAACACTGTAAACCACTCCTTTTCTCTTTCGTACATTTTGATAAACCTTTCCACTAATTTGTATAAAGTTAGCGAATGCACCAGGATAAATAGGTCGCAGAACATGACCAACTGTTTCCTAAAATCCTATCACTAACCTCCAGATGAGGAGAGGGAGACACACACACATTTTTCCACTTTCCCATCTTAATTTTTTGTTTTTCAATTTTAATTTTTGACATAGTGCACCTAAAAAGTATTTATTTATACCATTTTGATCGTCTTTTTCTGAGGATCATATTTATGTGTTTTTAAAAGTTTTTAATAGTTTAATTTGTGATTAATTTTGGTGATTAGTTTTCTAATGAAGTTGTGTGTGTGTTATTCAGCTATTTTCCCTTCACCACTTTTTTTATCCAAGCCTCATCAATCAGCTCATTCATATGCAAATCTGGAAATCTACATTAAGCAGAGAAGTTAAGTGATTTTTTAACTTGTATATGTATCTCCGTTGTGTACACTGTCTCTTGTCAAGACTTGCTCCCGAGATACTGGCACACACACTCTGTTGTTTCTTGTAGTGGCTGCAACATAATATGAAACTAGAAGGAAGGATGACTATAGAGGCTATCATAGCGACTGCCAACTGCTACAACGTCATCCTCAGAGACCTTCCCTGCAATAGCGGCTTTGATGAAGTTATAGATGACTACAAAATGGTAACGGACGTGAATGAAGATACCTACTGGTATTTCCTAGAAGACTTGCCAGACGACTGTGAGGATTACTTTTACGGACCTGACTGTGCATTATGTGGACGCTTGGCCTTAGCAGATGAGGAGCCAATTTTATATCAGGACCAGATATATACTATAGTTTATAGGAAAACGGAGGAGCAAAAAACTGAGGGAATTCTTGAGGGATTTTTAAGATGCACTTACTGTTTTAAATATTTTCATCGTACTAACTGTTCTGTACAAATGAATGATTATTCATATTATGAAGCAAAGAGTAATAGGACTTGGGTTTGTCCTACTTGTGTACCAGAGTTTGTAATGCCAAGTGTTCCGAAAAAAGAAAAGATATCAGAGCTGGATAGCTTACACACTATGCTACTGCTTTTTAAAGCATTGTATCATTTAAACAATTTTCTTTCGTCAAATACTCTGTTCTTTAGTATAGCTGAATTTCTACTTTTTGTGTATGGTGTCTTTGCTAGTTTAATATTCTATGTTGATGTGGGTTAATTCAAGATATTGTAAGACTTCTGTATAAAATTGGTAATGACTATGTTCTGAATATCTGAATTGTCCACTTTGGTATGTTTTGATTAACGGTTACAATTAGGCATACGATTTTGATGTCTCTGTTTTTTGGAATTATTTGTTAAAGTAAGGGTTATCCTTTACTTCTGTCTTATTGTTGGAAATCAGCTTTTTAGTTGAACATTTAAGACTTGAATAAACTCAAACTCAAAAATCAAAACATTATTTTAACAACTTTTCTGATAAAATAAATGTAAACTTGTTATTACCGCGTCAGAAATCCAAATGCAGTTGCAGCTCCGATAGCTATGTTAGATGCTGTAAACTCTCGACTAATTTCAACTGTTTTGTTATTAATTTCGCTCAATAGAAATAAATTGTTTCGTCCAGCAAGAACCATTTCCGTCCAGAAACAACTAGGTGTCCAATCAACCGGGCCATAAACGTAGGAAATCTTTCCCGTGTACATTAAAAATATAGAGTACAAAAAATACGCGGATGGTATGATAATCGGTAGATTTCGCGTTAGAAAACTGTCCCGAGCAAATTCCTCGTTTAAACCTTTAAATTTTGTTAGCTGATTTTTTCTGCTAATTTCGGTCTCCAAAAGTTTTACTAGGTTTAAATACACCAATCCTTTTGTCCAAAGCTGGTACATGGTTAATATTTTTAAAACGTTGGCCGCCAAAGTGTTAACAACCTCAAAAAAAATTTTAGGATCTTTTCTTCCTTTCCATTGTAGCACACGCATGTCACCAATAAGCCAAGTGATTGCAAAAAAGCAGCCCACTGCAGCAATTAGTCTTTGAGGTAACCATCGATGTAAAATGTTTTGCCCGTTTTCTTGCTTTATTCTAAACGGACACATTCCAAGGTAAAATGTTTAGAAATAGAAATATGATTTTAGAAAGCTTGTAACTCTCCTGGATTCACCATAATCTTCTAATGGAAACAAGGCCTTCATTTTTCAGTTTCAGTATGTGTGACTCTTACAATATTTGAAGGTGAACTAGTTCTTCAGCGGCGTTTAAGTCAGTGTAAAAATTTAATAATAATACTAACTTCAAACTGTACAGTAAAAGAACAAACATACAAATGTGAAATATTCAGAGTAGAACTGGCATTAGTTTGGTTTAGTTGAGACTTGAATTCGTTTATTTTTATAAAAAATTTTCCTGATAAAAACTGAACCACGCCAAAGTACAACAGAACATTTTAATTTGTCAAGCAAACAAAAGTCCTTTTTAAGCTTGTAAATAACTCATCCAAATGATGTAACACTCCCTAAAATTCTAATGATCGAATCCAATTTAATTTGAAAACGTTTTTGATATTTGGTTATTAAAGTTGACAAAAATTAAATATTTTAAAGCTTCCGTCAATGTTTTTATTGAATAGATAAACTTTTTACTAAATTGGTAAGAACTTTACAAAGTTGGTTAAGACTGCAGGAATACAATAAAATACGTCACTGTAATGCCCGGGATCTGCGAACATAATTTTAAATGATTTTTTTGCAAATGCATATAAAGTTAAATGCGTAGCTCATATAGCTCAAATGTCTAGCTTACATTGGCCAACAGTGAAACGTTCACAGGAAATACGGCTAAAGCTTTGATCCCCACTTCAGCGTTGTTGATTCCATTATTAAAAAGCTGAACTGTGGAGCAAGGTATGAACTCCAAAATGCTTGTTACTGTCAGCCATTCCGATAATGATGTACTCACTTGCATTATTTCCAACGGCAATCATTAAATAAACGTAATTTTAGGCATCTGATTTGGTATAAAAATAAGGTACCTTGTGCGGTATGTAGGCGGATACAATAAGCACTATTACGGAACTTATTGGTGAAAGTAGTGTTATTACTACATGAGCAAGATTAAACTGCTGATCATATTTGAAATTGTAGTACATTAGATAAGCAATGTAAAACATGGAATCTATTATAATAACTGCAGCGTTTGTTCCAATAAACAAGTTTATTTTTACACTCAGCTGTTTTAGTATTTTAAGGTGTTGTAACACTTGTCGCCAGTCCGTTTCAGCTTTAAGTCTTCCACAAAAACTTGCAGTTGCTTTAAGTATGCAGAGCACATGCATTAAAAAGAATAGCTTGCTAAGCAATGCTAAATGTTTGCTAAAAAACAAAAGCAGAAAATAGGGAAAGTTAGTAAATTTATTTCCAATAATAAAAAGTTACTGTACTTTACTTTCGTATGTATTACAGTACTGTGAAAACTCAATGTAATTCAAGCATTTGGACTGTATACTAGGCTAATTTGCGAAATGATTGTACGATAGGCGCAAAATTGAAACCAAAATGAAATCTTTTGAAAACACAAATCAAGTTTCCATTCTACATAAAATGAGAAATTGGGCCAACGTATAAATAATTCCAGAATGTATACTGCTATGTTGGACGATTAATTGAATACTTGGTTTGGCTTAACGCTTTGCCTTAACACACAACAAAACTGAAAATTAATCAAGTATTTCCTTAGATAGGCCAAACGTGATAGACATGTGATCACGTGTTTCAGCACGCGGTCACGCTTTAGAAGAAGCGTGAAATAAAAAAAAATGCTTAGAAGATTAAAGAAACACGTTTTGTACCTTAGCACATATAAACAATTAATAAATTGATAATATATTTGCCCGCAGCAATTCAAGCATATGTTCAAGAAACCCTAAGCATAAACGTGTTTCAAAACCAGAGCCACAGTTAAGTAAACGCACCATGTATTGATTATTGATATTGAAAACCAATAAAGAACGTCATCCATTAACCTGTAACTGGTCCGGGATCAGACAGATAATGTTAATAGTTATTCATAACCATTTTTGACAATTGGCATATCAGGACTTAAATAGGTGAACGACTTTTAGTTAAGCAGAAAAAAAGTTACACAAACGATTTTTTGAAAAGCATAACGGGAAACTTGCGTATCAGTCTGTGATTATAATTTCCCATTCTATAACTTTGGTTTTGCTTAATATTGAACAACATTAAAAAAATTGTTTGAGTAACTATTTTGTAGCAGAGCTAATAAAACATGGTTTACGTTTGGTAATATATGAATCATTAACTTTGAGAAGGCTTTTAACCGCAGGAAAGTAAACGGAGTACCCATTAATATGATTAAAACTAGGTATGTATTAATCGCATATAAACAACTTTATAGGACAACGTCCACCACAATTTCAGTTAGTCACGTTTGAACCACATGACAGGCACTATTGGATAGGAAATACAGAAATGTTCAGAAATGTTCATAAAAATGTGGATTAAATACTTAACACTTCTTAAGTTATTAACCTTAATTGTAGCTGAGCAGCTTGATTTTCCCTTTACAAGCCGTTTAAATTGCCTTATAAACATAGTCACTTCAACCAAGGAAACCACCTCAAATTCCTTTGCGTTTCTTGAGGAAAGCATTGAAATTCCAGAATCTAAGCCACTCCACACGTACCGCATATATCAATCTTCAGAATTAAACTTTTTGATAACTCCTTATCAAATCCTGTATTCACAATTAAATCAAACAACTAAATACTTTCGTCTAACTAGCAAATATCGAGATGGACAAATTATTTTTGTTCTATTTACAACTTCATTTTATGAAACTGCGGAAGCCATTTACAACTCTGGATTTGGTTCTTCTGATACTGTACCATTTTTTATATCAGTACCAACGGTATTCAGCGATATAGTGCAAGGTTTTCTATTTCGACTTACAAGTTTACTGTTTGTTGGACCATTTCACGTCAATATAATTTTCTACAACGGCGTATACAAATGGAAATTCTCTCTTTGTTACTTTTGCGTTTTTGTTAGCGCCAAACTTCAGTTGCCACCAAATTGGAATATCGAGCAAACTTTAAAATTTACCCAGGCTATAAACAGCAACGGATATGGACATAGTGCATATTTTCATTCATTACTAACTTATCACCAAATACTGGAAAGGGGCACACAGGACCATCATGCGTGCATGAGTGCCTTTAACGATTACAAAAGTGGCCGTGAGAACTTTTTAGCAGCGCTTTCTCACTGCGACATTCTTGAAGACTTGCCCTGGGCTCCATTTCAAGGCGCATTAAATATAAGTTTCAAGTTTGTCTCTTTCGATTTGTCTACAATGATGGATCCTAACTTGGTTTGGTTTTTGCAATTTCGTGGAGGCGAAACGTTATTAGGCTTAGTAATTCCTAACGCATATGCTTTTACAAGAGGATCAGTGCATCCATTCACCGCAAAAATGGTATTTAATGAAGTAGCTGCATGTTTTCTCTATCACGACGCCTCATTTACTCACGTGGACTTATCATTTTTTGTTGCTGTGGATTTAACAGTTTGGATATTTTTAATGATTGGAGTACTTCTTTACGGTTACGCACTAAGAATGTTTTCATATGGGCTGCTCCTACTAACCACTTTAATTGCACAAGCTATTCCCAATCTTACAAAATGCTATCATTATAAACACACTTGGGGTTATTTAACAGCAATGATTTTATTCTCGGTTATACATCAAAGTCATTTATCCTCGGATAGTTTAAAAATTAAAAGCTTGCATCCACTAGACTGGTATATTGAAAATGGATACAGGTTATATGCTCCAACGGCGTTGAAGTACTACCACTCTTACATTGTCGATACAATAAACCGTTTAGCAGATAATGGTACTTATTCACATTATTTGGATAAAGTTCTTAAAGGACGAAGCATGTTTGAATATATTGACGATCAAGAATTTTTAGGTTTGGGCTTTTTAAATGTTGTGGAACACATGGCACGTAACAAAGTTTTTATATTGGAAATCAATTCCAGATCCCGGGATCTTATAAACTTTTTTCAGAATCAGGCACGAGTTCTAATTGGATCAAAATACAGTTGTCATACGGTTGATGTGTCTAGTATAGTTCCACTGTCTGTTAGACCAAGTTATAGGTATTGGGGATATCTTTCCAAAAAAATGGATGATGTGTACTATCGCTGGTTTGAAGGAGGTTGGTTGGAAAAGATGCGGAGATTGTGGGAGGATATTTATAATCGGAGGTTAAATTTAACTGGTGTGGAAATGGTACCACTGGATAAATTCTCCCCAGCAAAGGCAACTCCAATCTGGTCCATTGTTGGATTATTTTTTCTTGTGCACTTGTGTGTTTCCCTTTGTTCATTGATAACGCTGGTAGGTTTCAAAGCGAGACGGACGATTGAATCTAGAAAGACTTTGTACTGTATACTGGGTAGAATTAGAAAATTTAGTAATAGCTTAACCCTTTTTGCTATGCGAACAATAAAAAGAAAAAACAGAGTTATACAAATAAAATTTGGAGTGTGATAAGCTAGATGTATAAAACTTTTGTTTTTACGCTACGTCAAAGCTATAAACTACCCATTGATTACTTAGATTACGTATCCACTATAATAATCACTCGTCTTGCTTCTCAGTTGTGATGCTAAGTCCTCAAAGAGCATCATTTGTTGGCCTTATGTAACAGATTAAATGCTAAATATGTAAGCAACATTTAACTGTACCATTTCAGAGAACCATAAATTGCTGAAATTCTAACAAATACACATTAAAGTTTTTAACCAAGTTACTGCAGATAAATAAATCCCGGAAAATACAAAACCACTAAACTGATTAACTAGAAAATTAAACCGTTACAAAATATTACAATTTTACAAATAATAAAACATTGTGTTATTTATTAGAGTCACTGAAACTGTTCCTTCAGCAAAACGTAAGATATTTTTGGTGTAAAATTCTTTTTGCGTATCCGGAAAATCTTCCGCTTCCAATCAATCCATTCTACAGACTTGTGCACCGCAACAAAATTTGCGAAAAATATTCATATATTAAGTTTTAAGGAAAATTATGATATGATAAATCGATAAGAATTAATCGGTGTAATAAACATGGCAATAGTTAATACCTTGCTGCTTCTGCAATAGAATTATTGAAAATATTTTATCCCTGTGTTTGCATATTTGTATGTCTACTTAATTTATAATTAAGGCAAATAACCACAAATTATGTTTACAACAGGCGACTGAAGTCTACGCCAGTAAAAAATAGATACTAGCGAAGTGATCATGGTACTTCTTTTTGTTATTAGGGTGGCATGCCTATAGCAAAAGCTGTGGTATACAACAGCGTGCATTTTCCATTGGTTTACCGTACAAAATGCTTAAACGCGTGCTAGCACATAATTAAACACGGGATAAACTGCTGGTAAGTAAAACATAATACATAATTATTTTATTTTAAGCACGTGATTCTGTGATTATAGGCCTATCTGATAAACGGAAGCATAAACTATTTCTGAAAATAAATTACAAAAGTAATACTTTGTTACACTTCAAAGCTAGAACTATGAGCTTAAGTATCTGGCCGTCTTGTCGATCGATCAAAGTTACCTGCATTTTGAAAATTATTTGCATTCTAATATATTTCGGGATTGTCTATTTCTGTACACTAAAAGAAACTGCAGCAACGTTATTACTTTTACAAGACAAACCAAAAGAGAAATACGAGAATAGTACGAGTAAAAAATATATTGTATCATATAAGTTTCAACCTTAGTTTTATAGTTATTACCTAGCTTACAACGAAATGCCTTCAAAGCAAGCAGACATAAAAATAGACGTGGAGTTTCTGCTCAATCAGATATTAGGAAATAATGTTTGGAAACGTCATATACATTTCTTGTGAGTTTACACCTTCACCCCAACAGCTTCAAATCCTATTTGCGGCCGCTTGTATTGTGTAGTTTCTTTTGTGAGTTTTTTATTGATAGCCAAGCTAAAATTTATCCAGAATAATTTAGCCAACTTTACGGTCTAGAAAATTGTCCATAAAGTAACTATTACCGCAACCAGTTAATAAGCGTACTTACAACCGGTGAAAAAACTTTGTTTCCTAAAAATGTTGAAGACATCGTTTAAATTTTTAATCTTATTTCTAAATTTCTGTGTGCCAGCCTTCTCCGTAAAGTTACATTCCGTATATATTGAAAACCTATTGTCGATCAACAAAAGCGCAAAAGTTTATGACGAACAAACACTTGAATGGTCGTCTTCTAAAATTGAAAGTGCGCGAAACGTATATAAAAACTTTCAAAATCAAAAACATGTGTTACCTGTGATAACAAACTTGGACGAACTTTTAACTCCCTTGTCAACTTCAAGGTGTCTTATTGTTTTAAACAATTATCCTAACGCTGACTTTAACTTACCCAAGTTATATCCAGTTATGCTACGTAACATGATCCCTGCTGTGCTTACTATACATAAAAATATAGAATTACATGATAGAAAGATTATTTTGATTCCTACGGGAATGCACAATATAAATGACACCATTCAACCTCAACGACTTTGGTGGAAGTATCCCTGTAAATTGTCGCCTTACTTAGCCGCCGTTAAAAGAACTAAGTTCACTTATACAAGTAGTTTATGCGTTGATCTCAACAATTTAGAATTTTCCTCTGCCACAAAACCCTGGAGTTCTGCTGCACAAATTGAACTGTTTAGGCCGGATTACGATGTAGAGTCAGTAGTGCGGTCCAGGTTGTTTAGTTTACCAGAAGAAAATTTAGAGTACTTGAAAAAATTACAAGTTATTCATATAATTCTGGACACTCCCAAGATGGGAATTTCCGAGCAAATATGGAAATTTGAAGTAAGTGAACATAACATTTATTGGAATAATCGAATAGAACAAAATGTGTACTGCATAGCTAACCTGCTAGTGGAAAAGAATAGGGCAAAAATAGCATATATTACTATTTTGTCGCCTATATCTGGTTACCAATACATTTTGCAAAATCACCTCATTCAAATAAGCAAGTGGAACGACATATTCTCCATCGATATCATTGCTGAGTTAGCGCAACCAGCTGCTATACAAACCACTTGGGAGATAGATAAAGGCTATACGCTGTACTCACAGCTGCTGTTTGACCAGATAGGCAAGTGCAACCATGGAAACCCAGTATTTGAATTTTTGCATGGAAAGGATTTTCATAGCAACGAACAACAAGTGCTTCGATTGTACGCGTACATACTACAAGACACTATGAGTAACTTTAGTTTTAAACTAAACAACAGAAAGGATAAAATTTGTACAAATAAAAAGGTAGTAAACGTGGAGCCAGAATGGACAGTTATTGATAAGTGGGCAATGGAGAGCTATTATTTAAACAAGGAAATAAATCCCGAGTTCTCTATTTTGATGCAAATTCCGTTAGCAAGTCTTCAGTTTGTCAGTTGTGGATGGTTACTAATTGGCCGATTTCAATTTAGCGAGTTAACCGTTGCTTACAGTAGTTACGTATGGCTTAGCATTTTAATTTGTTTACTTGTGCTTACTGCATCTATAAGTTTGCTTGCTGGAACTAACATCTTGAGTTTCCACAAAGCTACAATTTTATCATTTTACAAAGTTCTTGTTGAGCAGGGAGACCCGTTCACCAAAAGAATTTTGAAACGCTACAAGATCCGACTAGTAATTGGCGTGTTTTTTAAAATGGGAGTGTTTCTAAGCATTGCATACAAAAACGTAAACGTGTACAACTTGATGCTACCTCGTGCCAGAATTCCTTTTGAAACCCTGAAGCAGCTGCATGACAATAAATTCAAAATTTTAGTGCCCAGCGGAGAGATTTTTGAGTATCCGTATAAAAACGGTACAATATTTCAAAAGCAACATATTAAAAATTTAAAACATCACGACAGGCAGTACGAGATAAATTCAATGATATATGATTTGCTTTTCGGCAGCACGATCTTTGAAGCGAGAAATGCTTTAGAAAAAACATATGAAGAAAACGTTATCAAGATTTATGATACAAGTTATCTGCATAACAACACACAAGATATATTCTTGAAAAGTGAACTTGGCGCAAAATGCAGTAATCGTGGTAAACGTTTTAATTACAAGTGCTACAGAAATAATGAAATGGCGGTTTTAACAAAAGAACTAAAGGTCTGCAAAACCACTGCAGTATTTTTACGAGCATATTTAGCTTTAGAAGTTGCACGAGGTTTACAGCAAAATGGTATTCCGGTGGATATTAGCTTAGAAACATATGCAAACATTAGTCTGATTGCTCACCCATTCTGATGTCATCCGTCTGATTTCTTAAAGTTCCTGTTTGCTGCATTTTTGCTAGAAAACCAAACCTTTTAGTGAGGTAGGCTCAGAAGCTTTGTCACCTCAAAATTGACGCTGATTAAAAGCCCAAGAACCAAGTTGTTATGAGAAATGAGCAAAGTAAAAATTTATGAAAGTTTAAGCATGTGAGGCCAATTAAAGTTAATTCCTTAACTGTTATGGACATTTTATACCATATTTATTTAAACTGGGACAGCTTATCTAAGCGTTATTACAGAAAGCCGTTCACGCATTTAAAGAGTACAAAAGTTAAATTGTCAATTGTCAACCAGCTCGTGGACTACAAAATGAGTTTAAATTTAGACGTTCAAAACCCAACATTCTTGGATGTGAATGCTTAGAACTAAAATATGAACAGATAATGAAGTAATTTTTTTTAATCCAAACTGTAAACAAGTTGAAAATTTATTAGATTACGTATGTGTTTACCGACGTAACAGGTAATATATTTATGCATAAATGCAAACTAACAAAAACAGAACAATCAAGAACCAAAATTATTTACATTCAAAAGCCAAATTTAACGTTTATAGCCAGTGTGTATAGCAAATTCACAAAATGTATAGCTTGCTGAAAGGTTACTTTTTTCTCAACGTAGAAAGGCAGACAGTTATATGAGTCATGAATCCACAGCAATTTGAAGACAAAAACACTTTTGCTACTACATAATTTGAGCCTGCGTACTAGCGACTGAATAACAAATGTTCTTATGAAGTATATGTCTATAATTCAGCTTGTTATCTGTGAATAAAAACAAGGCAATAAAACAAATAAAAAAAGTAAACAAGGCAATTTAGATATTATCTGTACGCTTCGGACGGTTACGTGTCCCTAACTCGCATTTATCTAAATTGTTCTAACGAGTTTGAAACGCAAACAAGATCCATTTAATTTTAAATAATGATCCAAACTACAAGATATACCTGTTTGCAATCCCTGGGTATTTTTTAAAACCTTGGGTGTTGAGATTTCATGGTATTTGGCTTCTTTACATTGCAAAGAGTTTGCAAGAGCTTCTCGATACGAACTAAAAAGAACTAAAAAGCTGCAAAAACACTGCGGTGTTTTTACGAGCACATTTAGCATAAAAAATTGCACGAGGATTACAGCGAAATGGTATTCCGGTGGATATTAGCTTAGAAACGTAAGCAAATGTAAGTCTCATTGCTCACCCAATTAGTAATGTTCCTCCATATGTGATGCGACGTGCAAATAGTATTAAACAATCAGGCATTTTGAAATGGTGGGGAAACGTACTTAGCAGCCGGAAGTTCCTACCGATTCAAGTGCCTTCTAATGCTCCAAACATGGAAGGAAACATTGTTATTCTATTTGTGGTTCTAGTGTCTGGTTTGCTGGTTGGGGTGGCATGCTTTGTAATGGAAGTATGGTATAGCAGTGGAAAGTGGCTATGTATTGGAGAGAAGCCAATACATTTTGGACTGGCTTACACAAAATCCGCGTTTTTGTACATTTCAACAAGAGTTATCTCTTATGTTATGAGCTCATAGGGTATTTTGATGTTGATAGAACGTCTTACGCATTTTTAGAATACATTGGTTAATTAAGAACAACTTATTTAAAAGTATACACGAAGAGAAATTAATTCAAAATATCAGAAAACTGCATAAAAAGATCTGTTTAAACACTTCAATTGCACTTGACGTTTTATTGTTTCAACGTTTTTCAGTATAGTATGGTTTGATTGTGTTTTGTTTGCTTTCTAACCGTTGCTTTCACGCAAAGCCTAGAACAATCTTATATCATTATATCATCTTACTATAAAATAATCATGTGTTAATTAAACGTCTGAGATTTTATCATAAGATGAATAAATGACGAAAATAATGTCAATGTCCTTTATGTTCATCAAAAAACAACACAAGAGTTGGTTGCTCATACTTTGAAAAGAGTGACTTACTAGAGCTTTTATAGGCATGCTCTGTTTCTATATTCCTGGTGGAATAATGCCAGCTCTGTGTGTTCTAGGAATTTAAGCATTTAATTGCTAATTGGCAATGCTGTCTTAGTATTATACAGAAATATATACAATAAGCTACAGCTACGCTCAATTTAGTGAAAAAATAATTTGGGAAGAAATCTAACTAGCAACTCTAGCGGTTTCCTTGTGGGTAATGAATATCTGCCAATAGAAAGGAACGTTGCACTGATTGAGAAATGCCCAACTAGCTAAAAATGCAGTTCAGTTTTCATACTCCTTCTTTTTAGCAACAGCGTCTGCACTAATGGATTTGTTATTCTACTTTCATACATTGTATATCATTTTTTATAAAAAAGGAATTAAAAATGGTAATCAAAAATCTAGTTAACTTCACCATGTAAATAACCAATTATTTCTCAAAAGTAATTTATTTTTCAAAATCCGAAAATCAATCTAAACGATTTTGTTTTTTTTGCAAAGCACAGTACTGAGGGTCTATGCACATTTAAACCATACACTTCCTTGGCTCTGTGGGTTGTTTTTCTGATATTCAAAACTATCCTGCATAAATGCAGATTACAGGTTTTGATTATTTTTTAGCTTACCTCATCATAAATCGAAAAATATTTTTAAAATGCTAATTTTAGTAGTAAAGTTGAAAATTGAAAAGCACGTCAACAACATAAAAGCAAAAAATTATTTTATTATTCCTGTCAAGCCACAAAATAATAAACTATTTTTTCGTTTCCTAGTTTCTTACTTTGCTCTGAGCAGTCTAATTTGTTAAACTTGCAGCGCCGTAATAGTTATAAAAATATTCCATTACGCATTGTCCAAGCAAATGTATCCAGAAATACCAATGTAATTCATTTCAAGTTTTTATTCAAAGTACCTGCGTATTTCTAAGAATTCACCAAACATACCATCTGTTACTTTTTAACAAAACTTTAAACAGACACATTGTCTGCATATCGCGGACGCACTCAATATAAATATATAAAAAGGGGCAAACTAAAACTCGTGCTCTACGCAGTTTCGTGTGCCAATTTTGGACACAAGTTTTTGAAAACTATACATCCCTCCTGCATAAAATGGCAACTTGTCTTGTGTGGAAAGCCTTAGAGCTAAACGAAACTTTATTTAACAAATACCTGTACGCCCACGTTTTAACTCTTGACATTTCTAGAGAAAAATACAAAGTAGAGCATCGTTCACGGAAGCTTGTTATGTTTTATTTGTCCAATGTGATGACATGTTTGTATGCGTTATTTTATGCCTACATTTTGGTAAAGAACTCAATATCCAAAACTGAAACAGTGCCAGTTTTTCTGATCTATATTTATTATGATATGTTTTTATGTGAATTGTTATGTCTGAGTCTGAATATTGTCATGACATTACATGGAACGGAAATTTTTGAACATTTTGTTACACGATTATGGATCCAGTATCGTATTCTAAGAGAAGACGGAAACAAAATAGGCGATCACATGGCCATTTCAACATCCACGCTACTAATTACAGGTTAGTATCTTGCAAACTAATAAGTTTGAAGCAAATATTTGTGATTGCTCAAAACCTCTCACAAAAATTTTCTTGTAGAAACAATCAAGTTGTTGAAACGAAAACCTGACGCGGATTTCATAGGATTGCTTTCATTTGGCTCGGTTGTACAACTTTTCATTTTTGCTATTGCCTTACCACCATTAGTCGTGTTCACCAACGCAGATCCTGGCTATTATGTGTTTAACGACCTATTTCCAACAAATAATTTAACATATTTAAAGAATGTTATTCGACTGATTATGTGTCAATGGATAACCGTTGAAGGTACGCGAACCATGTTGGTTCTGTTTCTTCCTATTCTATCCTCATTCAACATTATTTTAAACTGTTTACAAATAATTGCTGCTAAGCAGCCAAATTTTTGTGGAATAAGAGAGTATGCTAGACTACAATGCATCAATCAATTTGGATTAGAGGGAATGCGAGGTGGTTCTGGGTTGGTTATGGGACTGGGATTTGGGCTTGGAGTTGTGGGTACATGGATTCTTGTCATGGGCTGGAAATTCATGCCATTTCTGTTATACTGTTTGTTTACCCTGGTTTCAATTGTAACATATATAATCATTGCACAAACCGTACCCCGTGTTTGTGAAGGCTACATTTATAGTAAAGAAATACTTCATTATTTGTGGCTTAAAAAATCAGTCAAATATTGGAAGGCGGCGGCGACAGTTGGACTAAAGTTGCGCTTCAGTATTGCAATGTGGAAAAAAGTTTTGAAAGCGCAGCGTCCAATCACTTGGTACTACGGAGCAGCACGATTTGATAATGAGACCACACAAAACTTTTATGGAAACATATTTGATAGGGCGTTAGATCTTATTCTTTTAACATAAATATTAAAGCTTGGAAGTTATTTCTCTATTAAATTGCTTATATAATAACAATTATTTATAATGTAACGTTTGCTGCCCCAATACCTAAAAAATTGCAAAATGTTATATTCATAATGTAAGCAGTTCCATAAGCAACTAGATGCATAAATTACATTCGAATAGAAAATATTTCTGATAATTTCATTAGCATAGCTTTTATATTAATATCTACTGGTACCATATGAATATTTCAATAAGGAAACAAAATCAATGCTTTTTTCCACTCCTCTACTATAGTAAATGACTTATTGCAATAAATTGTCCATAACTATTCGAACTTTTACATTTATAAGTAAGTAGATTTATGAGCTTCGTAATTGATATAGTCCTATGGCTTTGTATTCCCTTGACTTTCAAAAGGTTTCCGATGGAAGCACAGAGCTTATGAATAAAACATTGGCACAACTAGCAAGTTTAGTTTGCAATTCCTGTAATCATAATATGAATTATGTGTCATATAAATTATATTATTATTTGTCATGTTCATCTGTGCATACATATCCGTCAAGTTTTTGCAATGCCTTTTAAGCTGGTCAAAAGATATTCATATACGTTGGCTGGAATCAATTTTTTTTGGTTTTCTTCTAAACATGCGTATTATTAAATAAGTATATCTGCTTTCCACTCGTATTTTACTTTGACGTAATCTTTTTAATAATTGTCTGAGAAATGAATTTATATATGTATTACGCATTCAGTCTCATAAAATTTTGGAGTTGGGTAACAATATAACTTAACTGTTTAATTTGGATAAAGGTAAATTACTTAAATTTCTCACAAACTATGTTGAAATCTTAGTTTTGAGTAACGAGTAAAAAATTGTTATTGTATTTCTAAATTTAACCTTATTTTCTATTCCACGAGCCAGCTAGGAAATTGATTTTGAATATGTAATGGGATTTCATAATATGAGTGCTTTTTACATACATGCTCGGTTATGCGCTGAAATATTTCAATTATAAATGTTATAAATGCCAACGTTTACATAATGTCCAAGAAAACTATTTAATACTCACATAATGTGTCCATGGTTTTCTTACCAGCAGATTTGTGCTTGGATCCTTCTAAATTTAAATTCCACCAGCCAGCTAGTCAATTTATTTTTTAATTGTAATATTTTTTCAGAATACGAGTGTTTTTCGTATATATACGCAATCATAAGCTGAACCATTTTGACTATGAGCAAATTAAAACATCCAGCAATTACGCTTTGTTTAAATTTTAATTCAATTTTTCTTTCTCAATTTGCATACTAATGTATTTACCAATTGTATCATGTCCATTAAACCCAAGAACAGGTTGTAGATTCAGAAAATCAACTTTGTCGTTATATGTAGAAAATGAGCAACAACTGTACATGTTGTCTTTATATCAGATTTATTGACATAAATACGCTTATTGCATATATAAATAAGTCAACACACTATAAACACTATTTTTTACATTAAATATTTTCTCAAAATTTATTACCTGATGTGAAAGTCCCAATAATTGAAGGCAAGCATTTCAGAATTGAATATGAAATGTATGCAATGCTACCAAATCCGGATTGGTGAAAAACATGCCAAAACAGAAAAAATAGCGGTCCTAGAATTCAGGCTCGGTTAACCGGGAAGACTGAAATACTGAAAACTTTTTAGAAACAGGAAGCTAGTAAACCTTAAAAGGCCCAAAGTTCTTTTTGATACATAAATATACGGGTCAGTCTAGATATACTGCCATTATGAATATGGCTTGATACATGAACTACAATACTCCAGGTGTTACCCAAATAACAAGGATATTGAGAATATTCAACTCCGAATTGTACATTACTAGATTATTTAATTGTAAATATCTTATTTTCGAGGCTTGTATTTTGTTCTAATCTCCACCACGCTTAAACAAACAGCTTTTGCTGGAAAGCTACCGGCGTGACTTTACACAATTACGAAGCGACATCGGCAGCGTAATACCATGTTTGCTTAAATATTATGCCAGTATTCTTGGGTTGGTGTTGGATATTTGTTTATATATTCATCATATTTTTAATCGCATGTTATCATCATTACAACTCCTGAACTCATAGTTAGACAGTTTGAATTACATTGTTTATTTATTATCATCATTACAAGTTTTTTTAAGCAACCAATTTTTTACTAACACAGCTAAGCTTTTAAACGGTTTCTTTCGTTAGGACTACCACTCTGCAACTGACAACTGGAAATAAAATAGAGAAACCGACAGGATAATGATTCTTGGAATTGTGCAAATTATTAAAAATTCAGTCTTTTTGTCTATTCGGCTCAATCAACCCATCAACTCTTGCTTCATCATCACTTTAAAATTCCTTTCTTAATTAATACTCTTCTCGTTTGTTGTTCACTTTTTGGTTGTTACCTAACCCAACCCAATTTACTCGGACAAAACACCAAATTATTTGGAAGTAAATTTGAGACAAAATTGGTCCAAAAATGTTAAAACCGTGATTATGCATTCTGATGACGCACGCTACAAAGTTATCTTAAGGTTCGCGTTTATTCTGTACTTAAAGACCGGGCCTAAATAACAGCATTAATGAGTAAAAACGGATGATGGTGGGCAGTCAAAATTAGATTATCTCGGATTGTCAAAGTTTATATATCGACTTAAAGTACGTCCAGCGTATAACATTTTAGCAAAAACTTGGAGTCTCATCTTGCCCCAGTACTGAGGTAGAGCTGCGTAAAGTTTGGCCTTGTATAGGACTATTGGATCCGCAGTGACTGTCTACCAAAGAGGAGTGGGACGTTGAAACTTTGTGGAGGTATTTAGGACATATTGGAGGTTTTACCATAAAAGTTTGGTGCCGCGACCACCACTTTTTGCATTTGATAAAAAATATTATTTCCGGAAATTGAAAATTTTCTTCCACAAGTTCAAGTTGCTTGCGTCATATTTAACTCTCTACAATGCATCGGTAGCTACAAATGTAGTGACCACCTACTATATTTTGTGCTCTACCAAGCGCAGAAAACTTTGGAAAAATTTATACAGTTTTTCCGGAAATATGATTAAAATTGTACGTCAATGTGAATTTTTTGCATGACCTTTAGGCATTAAAATGTTTATAACTTCCAAACTGGGGACTTTTCTGGACAATTTAAATATGCGTTAGAAAGCGCAAAGTCTGCTCTATAAGATAACTAAGTCATTGGTTCCTAGTGTACTGCTGGCGAAAATTATGCACAAACACATTGACCCACTTCGGTCGAAAGAAAAATGACAAAATTGTAATAAATCCGTCATAACTTTTTTTGTAGAGCAAAATTTCAAAAACTGAAAAAACACATTTTAGTACAACTCTTTAGTATTAGTTTCATGGGTCAATCTTGAAAATTGGCCAACCCATTGAAAAGCAGTGGCTGAAACAATATCGTAACTCTAAGCCTTCACGCACGGGTTCTTTATTGTAAATGGCGTTTTTGACTTACAACTTTACTTTTAAGTTGCTATTCAAGACCAGCAGAGTATATTTCTGACTATATCTTATAAAATCAGTTATTTGCAACAAATTTGCTTGAGTAAATATACAAAAGTATTCTAAACATCATAGTCATACGATTTCAAGGGGCAATGAACCTGATGCAGAACTGAAAGACAAAATTAGCAAGGTTTGTGAATTAAAAGATGCTCTAAATTTATAATTTTATTGTTTTAAATCAAGTTTATTTAACATACAAAGAAACATAGTTACAAGTACATAGTACATTTATTTTAAACGCATTTCAATAATTACACCGCATGTTACATTTAAACAATGTCTTAACGCTAGCTTAACAAACATTATTGAGCCACTACGACAGTGAACGTAGTTTAACAATTTTTATACATACAATTTAATAAATGTTAACAATAATTGAAATATTAGCCAGAATATAAATCTTCAACCAAAACTCATTGATTCTATAAAGTCATATCCTACTTAGTTTTATAAACGTATTTACGTCCATCGGTTTTAAGCAAAAGCTGCGACCTGATCTGGTACTGGGAATTGGATTGGAAATTTTGCTGAGTAAGCTTTGAGGAACAACTGTATGTTTTACTCGAATTGCAGGCCATGTTAGTTGAACATTATTTAGATAGTTTGTCTTTTTGTAGCACTCCAAAACTATTTCCTTTCTCTCAGCTTCAACAATTACACCAACTTCAATACTATTTCCCACTCGAGCTATAACATATTCACCTTGCGAATACTGTAGTGGAAGAATGTTTTCTAAAGATATTATACTGGGAACTTGTTGCAATGAAAATGTTCTAACTTCACATTCAGTTTCAGATAACTTACGGATTGAATGGAAGCCTTTGGTACCAGAAATAGTACTACCACTTTTGAAACCGTGCCTTTAGCGTTTCAAAATAATGCTTTTGAACCTGCTCCTTACTAACATAAATAAACGTTCTGTTGGTTATTCCGTCATCTCTGTCCTTTTCTACCCAAAATTCAAACATTTCATAAGGACTTGTAATTTGATTAGCATGCTTGTTTCTGCCTAGGCTCTCTGTTCTTACCGTTCGTTTAACTAGTGCTGCTAATCGGTCACATGGTCCTTTACCATGAGCAGTTGGAAAAAATTCCAGAGTTGCATTGCATTGAAAATCAGTTTCGTGATGCATCATATTAAGTATATTTTTCCAGTTTTTGTATTGGGCAGCAGACCCATCAGAGATATACCTTACCATTTTAACGTTTGGATGACAAGCTTTGATAACTTCCATTGCTTCAGCTAAAAATGCATGATACGAAACCGTGTTATGCTGCATGTCATTACTAATGACAACAATTTCATGATGTTTCTTTTCATATTGTCTATTATCACTATTTTCAGCTGAACTTTCTACAAAATACTCAACATAGAAGGGGTGTACTGTAGCTTGTCGATGACCCCAGTGTGCACTCTGCACCTCGTCCTGAAAAACAAAGCTGTAATTCTGCGCAAAGTCTACCGTTACCAAAACTTCATTTAAACGGCTATATGCAGTATTGCAATCTCGCCACTCATCAAGAAATTTGTACTGCTGCCTGACTAAGTAATGATGCTTCAGAATTTTTGGTAACGCCTGCCTAAAACGCTCAATAAAATCGGAAATAGTTTCTGTAATTTTTAATTTCTCAGTTCTATCAGTATGAGTCCACTGATAAAACGTTACGGATGTAGCATCTTCAAGCAAATCTTCCAAACTTTCCAGTGAGTTTGACTTGGGACATTCAGGACAGAGAACAAGCATACATTTTTCTCTTGTCTGATCACATGGAATGCGTTCTAAAATTGCCTTTAAATTTATCTCGTCACCAAAAATGCCAAGTAAAAGGTCAAAATTTTCGTGTATAATGCAAGTACATGTATTATGGTATAACCTTTTTCCAATTGGAATTACTTCCTTAGGTCTATATTCTTGAAAGTTAGTCAAGCTTACTTGGTGTTGTGGGTTTTTGAAACAAAATTCCTTATGAAGCTCAGGTATTGTAGTTTGCAGTCTGTATTTTCCAACCCGCTCGTTGCTCTTCTTCTTCTTCCCCGGTAATCTCACCAACAAGGTATCCCGTTGTCCTGCCAAAGAGCGGCTGTTTTCCGGATGCTTGTAGTAGTTCTGGATCAAATTAATAGTTTCCTGTGAATGTTTCCGTTTGCTGGTTCTGTTGCACAATGGAGAAACAAATGGGCCTTTTTCTTTTCTAAGTGCTTTGGCCTTGGTTACGGTTTGCCTTGAACATTTGAGCAACTTGCTAACACGAATCGTTGGCAAATCTTCAGGTATTGATGTAAGAATCTTGTACTTATCCGAAATGTCTGATTTTTGAAATGTATCACTAACATTAGAAACTAGATCTTTACACGAATTGCAAATGTCAATCGAATAAAATTTAGCTCCTGCAAGTACTTCCATTTTATTTTTCAATGAAACAATAGCTTGATTTAGTTTCTCGGCAACTTCACCACACTCAGTGGAATTAATTGGATTGATGTGAAGGGCATCAAGACAAGCATTGATTTCCTCCAATGCAATTTTTCTTTCAATATCTGTGCAGTGGTAGTCTTTGTCCTCGTCCTTGTCCGCTTCAGTACAACTGGTAGGATCAGAAATGTCTTCATCCTCTTCCGAAAAATCTCCCATGGAATTGTTTTCAAAAAAATTTTCTTTCCCAATGTCAAGGCGCGGCATGTGCATGGAAAGGTCCATTGATTCATCCTGGTCAACCGTAAGCTTCAATCTTTTTATGTTGTTCTGGTCGGGTAGCGTTTGGTCATAAAAATCCATTTGCATTGGGACATCCAATTCAGCAACTTCTGTGGTGCGCTTTAATGACCTTTAATAGACAATTAAAACAGTGTTAAAATCAATTAAAATAAACAAGCCATTAAAACTGTAATAATGTAATATATCTTCAATATAATTATATTGCATGGCTAAACAAATCAATGCATACCTTTCAGGATTAGCACTTGATATTTCCTCAACACTGGAAGCAGGTTTGAATCGGTAAATCTTAGGGCGACATTTGCTACAGATTGACGAACCTGGTGCCAACTCAATTATCGACTTTACTCTCTCTGCCATGTCTTCAGTAACTTCTCGAAAATCATTGCTGTGATGCTCATAACTAACTTGAAAAGGATTGCAGCACTTTAAAATGGAATCGGCATTTCGCTGTAATGCAAGAAGTCGCAAGCTACAACTTTCACACAAAAACGATCCTAACGGCAATTTGGCGGAATGCGTTGGAAATTGCTGTAACGTCTTGGGTTTGACAGCTCTCAAACCGGACATGGGATGCTGACCAATTGACAGTGGATCCACGCAAGTAAACAAATTTGTCACACGTTTTCTGGAAGCCATACTGAAAACTTATTGACAACAATTTGAAATTGTTAGTTTTAAATGGTTAATGCACTCAGTAAAATGCTATAATCAATTAACTTTGAGTTCTGCAAAGCAATAAAATTATATTGGTTTTGTTGTTTAGAAAACGAACATGATTTAAACACGATGATTTTTTACTATATTCAATTTTAAGTCTACTCGCATCTGAGCCATTGGATGTAAACCTAATTTGCATGTTTAAGTAGAATCTAAAGACTTTTATATTCAAACGTTGTGATTCATAAATGCGTTAGGTGCAGCAAGGAAAATCCTTATCTCATATCTTGTGCTCATTTGCATATTTTATACTCATACACTTAAGTACTGGATAATCGTTTCATTTTTTAATCTACAATAAATGGGGAAGCCTAATTGCATGGATACGTTGGTCGATAATGTAACCCTAGTACATAAACGTCAACTTGCAAAACATAAAGCAAGACGTATTCTTTATTTTACTACTTTAAATGTTAAACAACATTTTTCTTTTAAAGTGGCTCAATAATGTTTGTTAAGCTAGCGTTAAGACATTGTTTAAATGTAACATGCGGTGTAATTATTGAAATGCGTTTAAAATAAATGTACTATGTACTTGTAACTATGTTTCTTTGTATGTTAAATAAACTTGATTTAAAACAATAAAATTATAAATTTAGAGCATCTTTTAATTCACAAACCTTGCTAATTTTGTCTTTCAGTTCTGCATCAGGTTCATTGCCCCTTGAAATCGTATGACTATGATGTTTAGAATACTTTTGTATATTTACTCAAGCAAATTTGTTGCAAATAACTGATTTTATAAGATATAGTCAGAAATATACTCTGCTGGTCTTGAATAGCAACTTAAAAGTAAAGTTGTAAGTCAAAAACGCCATTTACAATAAAGAACCCGTGCGTGAAGGCTTAGAGTTACGATATTGTTTCAGCCACTGCTTTTCAATGGGTTGGCCAATTTTCAAGATTGACCCATGAAACTAATACTAAAGAGTTGTACTAAAATGTGTTTTTTCAGTTTTTGAAATTTTGCTCTACAAAAAAAGTTATGACGGATTTATTACAATTTTGTCATTTTTCTTTCGACCGAAGTGGGTCAATGTGTTTGTGCATAATTTTCGCCAGCAGTACACTAGGAACCAATGACTTAGTTATCTTATAGAGCAGACTTTGCGCTTTCTAACGCATATTTAAATTGTCCAGAAAAGTCCCCAGTTTGGAAGTTATAAACATTTTAATGCCTAAAGGTCATGCAAAAAATTCACATTGACGTACAATTTTAATCATATTTCCGGAAAAACTGTATAAATTTTTCCAAAGTTTTCTGCGCTTGGTAGAGCACAAAATATAGTAGGTGGTCACTACATTTGTAGCTACCGATGCATTGTAGAGAGTTAAATATGACGCAAGCAACTTGAACTTGTGGAAGAAAATTTTCAATTTCCGGAAATAATATTTTTTATCAAATGCAAAAAGTGGTGGTCGCGGCACCAAACTTTTATGGTAAAACCTCCAATATGTCCTAAATACCTCCACAAAGTTTCAACGTCCCACTCCTCTTTGGTAGACAGTCACTGCGGATCCAATAGTCCTATACAAGGCCAAACTTTACGCAGCTCTACCTCAGTACTGGGGCAAGATGAGACTCCAAGTTTTTGCTAAAATGTTATACGCTGGACGTACTTTAAGTCGATATATAAACTTTGACAATCCGAGATAATCTAATTTTGACTGCCCACCATCATCCGTTTTTACTCAATACGAAGTGGAGTCAAAATCATAAATTATGGAAGGATTGAGCTACGATGAGACAAAGTCATAATGATTGAGTCATTTACAAACTACCAACGTCGTATGTGGAAAACCCTAGCAAATCTGGGAGTTTGTCGATACTACGTGGACGTTAACAAACAGGGACGCTACACCATTAAACAGGGCAAACTAGGCAATATTCTTTTTTGGGTACTTTGGACAAACAATCTGACCTAGTTTAGCTATCATGTTCTCACCTATCACGGACTTTTGGGCGTGGAAGTTCACTTTTTGGATCAAATGAGTATTTGGGATTGGCTTTTAATGTACTGGCACGTTTTTATTGAGTGCATGGTTTGGTTCTTCAAATACCCCATGTGGGAAAATTTGTACAGACAATGGGAACTACAGGAGGATATTTACCGAAAGTTGGGACGACCTATCAAAGCCGCTAGGAAAATAACGAAAACGGACAAAATCAACTTTGTGGTATACGGGTAAATGCATAATTGCGCAACGTTAACTTTTTTTACTACAACATTGAGTTATTCAATATCTCTAAAAAAAATTCATAATTTTAGAGGAGTTTGCATTATTGGAACTTTTCCCCTGGCTGTACAGTTTTTCTACACACCCAAATACGCCTTGAACACCTACGCTTACCTAAAGTTTTAATTTCTTCGTTGCGCGTGTGTTTTGGACTTATTTATAAAGCTGCTTTATATAACAGACCTACCGTAACACAGCATGTGTCGGGTCTTTATATATTTGTAAGTCTTAAACTTCTGCAAACTAAATCCATATATGTAAGATTTATTTTGATACATTTGAAAGTGTTTTACCGACAAGCGGAAGGGCAAAATTATTTTGGATAAACATCAATAAATACTTAATTGTAATTAAAAACGAACTTAACTATTCATTCAGAAGTGATATCCAGCAGCCAGAGAAAACTGGAACAGCGTAGTAAAAAAATGGGCCAACTGGTTCGCTATGCTAAGTTGGCAAATTTTAAAACGAAATAGTAGGCCCATTATCCTATTTCTTTTTATTGACCAGTCATATTGCTTGTTGGAATTGAGTTTAAAATATTAGTAAAATCATAGTTACGGAATCTTTCTTTGATTTTATGACGGGACGGGACTCATGGAAGTGTCACATGTTCCTGTACTCTATTGTCATACATCGCAAATTTTTAAACAGTTCATTTGTAAAATTTCATAATGTTGAATGCTCCCTAGACCGTGGCCTTAAATGAGCTTGAATAAATCAATCTATCTACTAAATCATCTATCCCTATCATCAGGTATTCATTTATTAACTACCGGAGGCATTGCATGCTGTGATAGTTAATGCTATCACCATGTTTGTCTGTCTGTCTTTGTACACGAAATCTCAGCAACTACAAGACAGATTTGGCTCAAATTTAGCAGTTTGATTGCTTATGTAAATAGCAACTCATGTGCATATTTTCAGGCTTGTAGCTCAACTTTTCAAAAATGTGCAAAAATGAACGATTGAGTTACGTATTTGGGCATTTTTGCAACGTTTTTGGGCATTTGTGTAACATATTTGAGAATTTTGGTAACGTTGTGGGTATTTTTGTAACATTGTGGGCATTTTGGTAACGTTTTGGTAAATTTTGTTTAATAACTTTAATAATCTTGCGTGAATCTTAACTGTAAACTTATATAAAAAAAATTTACAATCAATTTTGTTTTAAAAATAATCTTCTGTTCTGTACACTTATTCGACTGTCGATTTAATGACTTCTGTCAATGGTGTAATAACCTCATTTTTGTGGAAACCATTACAACAATAAATTGCTATATTCATTTTGAGCATATTTGTAACGTTTTTGGGCATTTTTGTAACGTTTGTGGGCATTCTGGTAACGTGTTTTGGAATTTTGGTAGCGCCTTTGGGCATTATTGAAACGGCTAAATCACTATGTAGCTAAAACTTTTATGCGGTTCTTATAAAACTGAAGAATAAAATTGACTAAAATGTGTAAGAATATTATAAATCAGTTGGAATATTTTTTATTAGTTACATTTGAAGCTGCACACTCCGTTCATGGAATTGTGTATGTAAATATCCAGCTTACAACGCTACCCGCCAAAACTGCCATGTGATTCAACATTTGTGTAAACTGAAGAAACTATTTTTAGTAGTTGAGATTTTTAGACACGGCACAAATAGTTGATTGGAATGCTTCTTTACCAAGCAGTACAAGAATTTAGTTTTGAAATATATATTTTAAAATTTCTGCTTGTTTTCTAAATTTAATTTAATTGGTCTGCATTCTTTTATTTTCGAAATTACGGAAGATCACAAAAACAGTCCATGCACTAAGCTAGCTGAGAGTGCTTTTTGAAGTTACTTCTTGGCAAACGGTAAACCTAAGAACAATCCTCAACACCGACAAGACGTGTGTCAATATGTACACGCAACAGTATGGTGTTTTTATTTACTTATTAGAAATAAAAGTCTTGAAAAAGAGTCAACACTTGTTGCAGTACTTCCGCGTTTTGGTATATTTCTTGAATATATCAGACAAATACGTTAGGCAAAAATCAGACAGCAATGTTATAGTATACAGGCATATATATATTATATAACTCATCACCAAAATTTCTAATGGAGACAAAATACCAAGTGAAACTAGTGGAGCAAATTCTTGGTACTGGTGTCAGAGTTTACCTTTCCACCATGCATTTTGCTTTTGGCGAACTTTTCAATTTATCCAATTTTTGCTCCAATTTATGTCCATTTGCTCCAATTTATGTCCATTTGCTCCAACAGTAAATCCACTTTTGCATTTGGTGTTATATGACATAAACCCCAAAATGAGTACTATACCTTTATCACTTAATAACTAAATGGACAGTGATCAGTACACGGTTGTTATTCTTAGCTACGACTTAGCTTTATTCAATTTTCAAAACAGACAAGACATAGGTAGATTGAGAATTTGGCTGATATTTAATTTGTTTCTGTTTTCATAGCGTTGCAGGTAGATTAAAAGGCTGCCAAATAGAAATAATATTTTTTTTAAATTGAAGTTTGGTTTGGCAAAATTGCTGCTTGTGGTAATAAAACAACAACAAGCCACCAATAAATAAACAACAAGCAAACAAACCTATTTTTTCTATCTTATGTAAAATATAATTGAAAAGTTTTGCAATCAACGTCATCATCCTTATAATGGACATTACCAATTCAGTGCTTTTCAATTTTGTTGCGCTAACCAAAAATATTACTTAAACCCTTAAGCGGAGAATGTATTCCAATAAAAAATAAACTATTTAGCTTCCAGTATGATATTCGTATCAGAAATCATACTTCATTTTCCGTTGTCAGTTGTCAAGCCTTTCTCATGTAATCACTTTTCAAAAGCGTAAAACAAATATTTAATTAGATTTAGTTTGTCAGCCGACTCGGCCGTATAGGCTTAAACAAGAGTAATTTTTAATAAGAAAGTAAACACAAAAAATAAATTACGTCCCAAATTTCTACCCTCTGCTTAAAAGTCTCGAGTTACGGCATTATAAAATAGTCGTTTCATAACTTGTTGATAATCAAAACGCTTTTCAACTGTTTTTCTGTGTCGCAGTAAGCTTACCTAAAAATGCCATCAGAAGCCCGTCAAGCTATTCAATATCAAATATATCTTTCGTCCGATTAAACAAGCTACACTTTTTAATAATTTAGATAAACATCCAAAATCATAAGGCTTTATTTTGAGCACTCAAAGCCTACCGTCATTCCTACTTAATAATATAAACCAAGCTTATTTGAGTTTGTCACTAGTGTTTATTTATGACTAGTTTCTCTGATGGACTACCATTCCCATGCCCGTTGTTCATATAGCTGTGCATTACCAGCTTTAAGCCATTTTTAGAAAATTGTCAAACATTATTGTGTTTAGAAAATTTACCTAAAACAGCAAAATGTCGAGTGTACAACCAGTTGAAATAAAAGGTTGCTTACAGGTGTTTAGAAACAAGCTCCCTAAGCCCCTTTCTAAGATAACGACTGGATTTTTAATAAAGCTATATCTAAACACTATCAAAAAATATCCCGGAATTCCCAAAATTTTACAAGCAAGCTCATCACCAGACACATTTGTCCATGTTAGCACATCCATTTCCCACTATAATCACTTGGCTTTAATTCAAGTGATTCACCTGGTGGTATACACCATTCAAGTGTTTTTCTACACTAGAAGCTGGTACAACAACGAATTTATTCCAGATGGCCACCAACAGATTGTGTTGTGCTATTACTTTCATTCAATGTTTGCCGGGCCAATCATACACCAATTTGTACGAACCAAGTCAGCTGACTTGGCTTTGTTAATGAACAATTTGTATAAAAATCCTGAAGTAATCACCGCTCCTGCAGTAAAATTAGCTATTGCCTCAGCTCAATTTGGCGTTTGGCCAAATATCATTTCATACTGGGCTTTGGTCCTAACCCAAAAATTTGAACCAATTTCTTCTACCTTGGAAAGCTGGAATATTGTAAGTTCAAATTGGGCAAGTGGAATAAAAATGGGACTACAATTGTATGGAGCTTGGAACTACGGGTTTATTGTGGGTTTTGGTTGGTTTATAATAAATGCTGGAATATTTGCCTCCTACTTGGCAATATGGACAAAAACCAAGAAAATATTGGAGTTTGCACTTAACACTGACAAAACATTAACTTGTAAACAAATTTACGAAAAAAAGTTGCAAAGCATTAAATCATATACCAAATTGCAAATTAGTACAGATCTACTAAACAACTGTTTTCAGAAGGCGGCTTTGCCTTTTAAGGCAAAGTTTATGTTCTTTGCAATATGCGTAGGTGCCATTGTGCTTCGTCCTGAGTTTAGGCAGAACGCGTCTACGCAAACAGTTGTGGTTGGATTATATGCCATGTCTGCACTGTATCTTACTCTTTTTATTGGATATTACTTTCCTTGAAAGGCAAATCATTTAAGTGAAGCACTACAAGATCAATGGAAAGATGGAATATCGTCATTACGACTTACCAAATGGGAGCAGAAATATATAAGAGGTTTAATCAGATCGCAACAATTAATTAAAATTAAGTTTGGTACTGTCAAGTTTTATCACATCAATAAATTAATGTTTTCATGTTTTTTGAAAATCCAGGCCCTGATACAGGGCCGTACAGTCAAAATTTTAAAAAACTAACCACGGATTCGTATTTCCGAAAAAAAATAGACCTAAAAACATGTGCCACACGACATATGTAAAAACATTCAAGAATTTCTCAAAAAAAATTTTGCTGTCACACCTTTAGGGCCCAATATCTCTGTTACCTGACGCTTTCAGGCCCTGATATTTTTTCTGGTGGGGTTGGCGGAGGGGGTAGTGAAGTTTGTGCGAGGAATCCATTTCTGAAGAGAGTTTCCTAAGATTTTGCCCGTGGCTTGAGCTGTGCATGATTTTTTGAAATTTTTATGATAGATTGAAACTGTCAATTTTCTAGGTATACGAGCAGCCCAATAGGTACCCAAGTACCAAAACATGAGTAATATGCCATTCTTGGTACCGTCGGCTGCTCCAGTAATAAATAATTGCATAGATGTTAACTGGGGAAACTTGAGACGTCCGAATTTAGCTGCAGTTCTTATGACCAAGAACAGGTCTACGGGGATATTTTCACTTGTAGAATCCAGGCGTGTGCTTTCCTTAGCAAAGTCTTTGGTTTCACGCTCGTGAGGGCAAAGTCAAGCGTAATAAAAGTGCATGGAAATTCAACCAAGAGAAAATGTCGTAGACTGCAAATATTAACCAAGGCTTTTATGGAGAGGCTCCAGGCATGCTATGCTTGTTTACCTACAACCTAGTAGGGAGAAAAAATTGCAGAATTTAAGCTTGGACAATTTTGAAGTCTTAGTTTTACGCAGTTTAAACTGCAAAAATGGAATCCGGCAATTGATTTCCAGTGGCAATAAGCTAAGACGGTATTTTTACTCCTAAAACCGATACCGCCCGATTACAAAAGTGGGTTTAAAGGGTTGTAGGCGCGCAATATAAGAACCTCTGTTCTCTTAGCTTACCTGCAATCAATTCCAATGTTAGGCCTTCCAGTTGGCAAACCTGTTAGGTTGAGCAACCCTGTGAGGAAGTTAAGAGTTCGTCTCTTGGGGGAGCAGGGTCAACTAATCTAACTAACATTGGATCGGAAACTACAACAATGTTTTAGTTGTGGTGACTTAAAATGGCTAAATACTTTTCAAAAATGTTAGGAAAAGTACCCTAGCAGTTTAAAAACTGCTGAGCTTGTCTGTTAGGTATCGTGCGCCTCCCTTTGGGGGCAAAGGGCCGCCAAACCCTTTGCCACTGGATAGTGACCCCCAGCTTAACGGCTGGGAAGGGCCCCGGAGATGTAAATAAAACCCAGTCGAAGGATGGCTGGGGTGAGGCAACATCTCCGACCCATTATGGGGGGCGCACGTGTTCTTACGGACGCTCGTTTGCTTCACATGGGAGGTGGCTCGCCCATGTCGGGGGATGCCAGTCTGGGTCGCAGCCAGATGGCTTTTGAATGTGAATCGGCGACGGGTGCAAAGTGGCGCAATTACCCGAGCTGGAGAGAAGTCGCCATTACAAGGAACTGTGATGTTACTTTGAAGTTCCATGTAAATTTTGATTCGGAACCAACGGCAAGTGGCAGAGAAGAAGGTAGAGAGAAAAGAAATCGGTCGACATCGAAATCGGAACAACAATTGACTAGTTCCACGTTATCTGCAGAGCCTGGTCCAAGCACTAATTTTATCTCAACGGCAGTTGGTGCAGGTGGCGAACGTCCACCACCTCCAAAACACTTTTGCAAAGACCTTCCTGGGGATGCAGCAGATGTCGATGAAGATGAAAGCTCTCGACCATTTCCTTCGATTCCATCAGAAGGTTTATCCACTAGAGGGAAGTCATTGACGTGTTGCTTGTGAAAAAGAAGCCTACAGATGATTACATTGACATGATTGAGGCTCGATACAATGTAGTTTTTCCTAAAAAGTATCGAAAGAAAAAAAGCCAATCAGTGAAGGTGCTGGTTAGTAATTACAACAAGTTGCTGAAGAAAAATCACCGTATAGTTGAACGATGCGCAGATTTCCTGCAAAAACCTTTCCGTGTAGCGTTTGATTGCTTGCCTGAACCAAGCTCTTCTCAAAAAGGTCCTGGTCGTCCACAGTTGAAGTTTAGGGAATCTGCACCATCCACTAAACACAAGAAATTACAGAAAGTTTCCGAGAAGCTGTCAGACACGAATATTCCAACTGAAGACGCACTTATTTAGCAAGAACAAGTTCTCTTGTTCAAAAGCAGAACCTTGTTGAGATTATTGAGAGATGTTTGGTTACCCCCGGAAGACCGAAGAAAGTGTTAAATCGCATCAAGGGACCGGAGGAACAAAAAATGACTCCTGAGCAGGCATACGGCTTGACGCTTGACATTGGGTTCAGCAAAGGTATTTACGCGACTTTAAGAGAAACAGCTGCCAGCCATGACTGTTTTTCCTTCTTACTATTCCATAAAAAAAATGAGGCAAAACATTAGACCACCGCCAGATGCACTCTTTGTGACGAACGTTGTGCAAAAATTCAGCTACAACCACTTACTGACTTAACATGTGAAAGAATTCTGGAGTTGGTTGGGGAAACATTTACCCGAGTAGTTGATATGAGTGCGGACGAGTTAACCTTAGTTTTCAGTTGGGGATTCGATGGGTCAACAAATCAATCAAACTATAAACAAGGATATGTTGATATGACTAATGTTGGTCCTCATACTGACTCTGCACTTTTTGCAACTACAATGATTCCACTACAGCTTGTTCAAATAGTCTGGCAGAACACTGTCTCCCAATCAGTCAGATTTTGTAGACCGATTGAGCTTCATTTTGTGAAGGAGTCTAAGGAGGTTGTACTCACAAAGCAAAAGTTAATTCAGCAAGAGATTTCGTCGCTGACATCGTATACAAAGAAACATGGAGAAAACGATGTTATAATTAAATACGAATTCGCTCTTACTGTCATTGACGGGAAAATTCTTAACTTTGTAACGGGAACAAGCTCTTTCATGACATGCCCAATATGTAAAACCAACCCTGTGGATTTTAATGAGCCAGCTAACGTCAGAAATGGAAAGTTTAAGCCGATTCAGTCTTCGCTTAAGCATGGAATAAATCCAATGCACGCCTATATTAGAATGTTAGAATTATTTTTTCACATTGCCTATAAAAGAAAAATAAATTCTTGGCGAGCTAGTACTGCAGCCCACAAACAGACTGTAACGGATGAAAAGAAACGAATTCAAACAGAGTTGTTTGAGAAAATGTCTCTTCGAGTTGACTTTCCAAATTCTGGCGGGGCTGGTTCATCCAGTACATTGGATGCTCAAGCAAGTTAATTCAATGTCTAGAGAAGTGTGGCAGTATACGCTTCGAGACCAATGTGCTTAAACAATTTATTCATAACGTTTAAATCCAAAAGAAAATGTTCCTATTCAACATAAGAAACATAGAAATTACCAGCAATCTGTTACAAAAAGGGCTTTACGGAGGAAATTAAAAAACCGAATTTGTAAAAATTATACTCGAACGCCCAGCAAAGTCATATTCATACTATTTCCGGTAACAAAACGGTTTTTAAATACACATTTAGTTGTCTATTCAAGCACCTTAACAAAGTTTTAAAACATGTACAATTAGCGCGATAAAGATAAGCATTGCAAATTATTTCTGATTGATCGACCCCGACCGCTCATTTTGGACGCCTTTGTGTTGGTCTATTGCTTCCAGACAGCTTTCAATTAATTGCAACAATGGAGCTTAACTTCCTACGCTCATCAACTACCTAAGGCTTTTTCAATCATTTGCTTGTAGTCAGTTGTCACGAACCTAATTAGGAACCAGCGTACCAAAAATAGATTTAGTTTAGTAGAAAACCACACAAATAGCTTTCCGGACCGCTATGTGTTTGTTGTTTTCGATTTTCAAAAGTTCAAACCTTAATGTAGACATTAAGTTTTGTAAAAATAGAAATAAAAAGCTTGTATGTTAATAAGTCATCGTGTATACAAACGATTCAAAATTAGAAATGAAAGGTACGGAAATGAATAAAAAGTATCCCAATCAATTTTAAACAATTTTATTGTTTCCTAAAATTATCTGTTAAATTACTTGTTTTCTCCAATCCTTCACTATGTCCTCTATTCACTTTATTTACCGAGTTTTATAATCTTATTCTAGATAAAACGTGAAGCATAATACTATTCCACCAGCCGCAACCTGAACGCAATAATCATGTGGTAATTTAATATTATTGTAATAGAACAGCAAGAAAGAATTAAATCCGTCCGTAGTCAAAATTATTTGAAATGTGTTTTTGACTGAAGGGTCATATTAATGTGGTACTTCATTTCAGAATCCCCTTTAATATTAAATATTGATTGATCCTCCATTGCAATTTTTATTATGCTATATTCTATCAGCAATCGCATATTTAAAAATTTTTGAGAACAACGTAACATGTCGCTTGTATAAAAATCATGTAAAATTAGTGCATTCTGTTTCGTATTTATTTATGTTACATATTCATGCTTAACACTTGGGGTTTTGTCAGACTATTAAATGATAGTTAATGCTAAATAGGCAAGAAAAACTTCAGGCAAACTCTTCTCAACATATTATAAAATTAATAGAACCTTTTAAGTATAATCTAAAAATAGGTAAATTGTACAAATTTTAAACAAGGACGAAAAGACAAGCGTATTATCAATATGCATAAATCTGCATTGCACTTCACTCGACTGGGTTGGAGGGCAAACTTTTCAACACGGCTGAGCATAGCTAAGAGAAGCAGCTTGGTAGACAATGCTCTGGGAAGCACTAGAAGCAGCTGTATGGCCTTGCTCTAGGCGTGCGCTGGACATTGTCTACCCAGCTGCTTCTCTTCTCTATGCTCAGCCGTGTTGAAAAGTTTGCCCTCCAACTGAGTCGAGTAAAGTGCAAGCTGTCCCCTGATCATGCACTAAAGTCAACTTAATAAATGTGGGATGATAATCTCTTGACAATAATTAAGTTTTGATGAGTATTGATCACAAAATCACACTAGATTTTGGATAAATCTTTAGGTTTCGACGTTCTTTAATAGAAGCTTTAAAATTCTCAAGCAGCAAATGAGTCTGAAACAAGTCTCGCTTAACTAATTTTTAGAAAGGTTTAGTGTAAAGATTGTTTATATAAATAAAAATTAAATTAAGGTTGAAGGTGATTAATATTAGGTAAAAATATACAAAATATTTTGGGAAGAGCTGAATAGATAAAAGTTAGAAACAACAATTGCATTAAATGCTGTGAAATAATCATAATGTCATGTCTACGTTTCGGATTTAATGGAATATATTTTCGTTTTAATTTATTACCTGGTAACTGTGTCAAACTTTTGCGTTTAGTCAACACGTCAAATTTATTTTATGCCGATTTTTATTTTTGCTCAAAGCAAATGGACGACAACAGACGCGTAGCCAGCCGTGGAAGCTGGAGGGGGCACAGAATTTAAACATAAGAGATAGTGGCTACTTTGGCAGTCTGTCCTCACGCCTTAATTTATCCCAAAATGGGATAAATTAAGATGAAAAAATGATCTTGATTTATCCCATTTTGATCTTAATTTATCCCAAAATCCGAGTGATCTTATTTTATCCCATTTTGATCTTAATTTATCCCAAGAAAAAAATATCATTAAAACCCTAAAAGAAACGCCGTGTCTCTGTAGTCTGTATCCACCAAAATTACATTCATTAGTTTTCTCCTAATTAAATGAGCTTGGAGGGGTTTACAAGCATACAGATTTCGAAAACGGACACAATATTTAAAAATTACATGGACATGACCCCAGAATGCACATCACATGGTAACCATAGGCACAAAATGGCCCAAATGGTAAGCAAAGGCACAAAATGGCACCAAATAGTAACCAAAGGCACAAAATGGCCCAAATGGTAACCAAAGGCACAAAATGGCACCAAATGGTAACCAAAGGCACAAAATGGCCCAAATGGTAACCAAAGGCACAAAATGGCACCTAATGGTAACCAAAGGCACAAAATGGCCCAAATGGTAACCAAAGGCACAAAATGGTCCAAATGGCACCAAATGGTAACTAATGGCACAAATGGCCAAAATGGCACCAATGGCACTAAATAGTAACTAAAGGCACAAAATGGTACCCTTGGTGCCATATGGTGCCATTGGTTACCATTTGGTGCCATTTGGGCCATTTTGTGCCCTTGGTTACCATTTGGGCCATTTTATGCCTTTGGTTACCATTTGGGCCATTTTGTGCCTTTAGTTACCATTTGATGCCATTTGGGCCATGTTGTGCTTTTGGTTACCATTTGTGGGCCATTTTGTGCCTTTGGTTACCATTTGGGCCATTTTGTGCCTTTGGGTACCATTTGGTGCCATTGGTACCACTAGGTGCCTTTGGTTACCATTTGGTGCTTTGGTCAGAAGGATTTAACATTTTATAGTTAAACCTAGAATCCAGGCACATTTGCAGGCATTGTCGGGCTAGTCAAGCTTCTAGTACTTGCCGGTATTTAATCCATATAAATGGGATAAATTAAGATCATTTTAACAAAGGATTGATCTTAATTTATCCCATTTTTGAAAATTTGCAATTTTTACGCCTTAATGTTAAAATAATTTTAAAACTTATATGCCATAATTAAAATGCCCTGTTTTTATTTATATATATGCATTTTCACTGATAAATAACTGATTAGATCAGTTTTACAGTGTATTTTTTTCAAAAAAAAACATTAATTGCATATTACAAGAAATTGCAACGATTAATTTTTGATCTGCAACGATGAAAAGTTTCTAATTTTAATTAAAATTAATAATCAATTTCAAAAACTTTGTTCCCGGTCAACGCCTTCTGTTCTAGGGCGTTTTTCGAAAAATGGGATAAATTAAGATCATTTTGCTATCCTGCCTATGTTAAAATGGGATAAATCAAGATCATTTTTTGATCTTAATTTATCCCATTTTGGGATAAATTAAGTCGCGAGGACAGACTGTTTGGTTCAAATTTTAGCGATTTTATTGAAGCATTTCTTGTTTGTAGAAAATTTACTTGAAGTTGAATTAATAAGCCATGAAATAGTTGAAATAAATATTTGGAGGACCTTCGCGGCGGTGAGTTTTTGTAAATTTTTGAAACCAGGATTAAACGCGCGTCAGCGCGCCCGCTGTTTTCTGAATTAACATTTTTGGGCAAAATTTGTGTTAAATTAATTTTAGTATAAGGTGAAGGCTATGCCAACTCCCGATAAAAAACGAAGTCATTATACACGTATTTCATGAACTTGTCTGTATATTTATTGGCGTCAAAATGCAGTATCGATGAATTTAAAAGTTTGGCTATTTTGGAATAAGTACATAGGAGTATAGGAACAATTTGTAACATTAAAAACTTCAAAAAGTTAATTATTTTCTTAATTGCCCATTTAACTTTAAATGCGATTATTAGCTTTCCGCCACCAATGCCGAGACAAATAAGAACGCCATTAGATTTGGCGTTGTCCAAAGTACCAAAAACCGCAAAAACTTGGCTCGGCAGAGGTGGCGGAAAGTTAATAATTGCAATTAAAGTTAACAGGGCAATTTAAAAAATAATAAACTTTTTTATGTTTTTAATGTCAGAAATTGTGTGTCTACTTGCATATCGACGAATGGGAGCCAACCGGACGTAAGTTCACTCCAACTTGCCAGGGGAAAAGGACGTAACTCAACTTTGCATGAATTGGCGAAAGGGCGTAACTGCATATATGGGGCTAAATGAGATATTTACACCAAAAGAAAGCCCATAAAATTGCGCACATTTTGATGTGCTGTTCATTAGCAGATGACTTTTTGTACCAATCCTTTTTCATAGATAAAATGTGACGAATTTTCACAACACATTATGCCTTGTTTCCTTTAAAATATCACATTTTTTGCAGAATTTCTTGTTCTTGAGTAATTAGTGCTAGTTCTAATAATATTTTACGTTAATGAGCCTCGTTTTCTGTCACGATGGATAGTTATACTTCTGATACTGACTCGGAACTTACTGATGTTTCGGATTCAGAATGCTTTAATGAGGAAGATTTGTTGAAACTTTGTAGAGAAAACGGAACCCAGATTGGTAACTTGCTTATTATGAAATTTTTCTGCTTAATTTGGTTGAGGTTTTATGCTAAAATTCTGTACATTTTACGTTTATAAAGTTGAACTTAAAAGGAAGTCAAAGAACTTTGACACGAGTCAGGTTCCTCAGCAGAAATGTGACTCATCGGCGGAGCCAAAGAACTTGGAAACTGACACCTCACAAAATACTCACCGTAGTCTGGAGCCTGCTTCGGAAATCTTAGATGAACTTGGACTATCTGGAACCTCATCCGATCAGCAATTGCCAGGAGACTCTGGAGGGAACCTTTCCCCTTCGCTCCCTTCATTTCATGGAGGCACCGAAAACTTGCCCACAGGTTTCAGAGCCAAAGGAAATACCCTAAGGGAAATTAATCAATTTAAGCGGATGACAGGGGCAGCTTATACGGGATATTCAAAAATTATAAATCCAGAAACCGGAAGAGTTCGCACTCCACAGGACCAGTCCAGGCAAGCAAGAAAACTGGGACCTCCGTGTGTCTCCAGGAAATGTCGCTCAACTCAACTTAGATTTTGTGGAAATATAACCCCGGACGTTAGGCAGGAAATCTTTCAAGAGTTCTGGGAAACTCTAACATGGAACGGGAAGAAGGCATGCGTAAATTCTTTAATTGATCGGACTGTGCCACGCCGGGTCATCAAATCAAATGAATCCAGGCGAAAGGAAACTTTCCAGTACCACCTCAAAGTAAATGGAGTTAGGAGGCAGGTTTGCCAAACTATGTTTTTAAACACTCTGGGAATCGGAGAAAAGCAAGTTAGAGGCTGGGTTTCTAAAAAACGTCCAAAGAACTTGCTCTGCCCACAAAACCAAAAAATGGAGGTGATGTTGAGTATGCTAAGGAATTTTTGACTATTCTGCCAAAACTACCTAGCCACTATTGCCGTAAAGATTCGAAAAAGCTCTACTTGGAACCAATCTTTAGAACTAAGACTCAACTATTTGAGGTGTACAAGGAAAAGTGCACGAAAGAAAACCGGAAACAAATAGCACTGCGCACATTTTACGCACTGATCGACAAAATGAACATACGGATTCATCAGCCTAAAAAAGACAGGTGTGACCTTTGCTGTGGATGGGAGTCCAAGAGCGGTGCTGTTTCAGATGAGAAATACAGAGCGCACATTTCCAGAAAGGAATCTGCCAGAAGTGAGAAGACAATGGACAAAAAGGATGCTATTTTGTTAAAACAGCATGTTATCACTATGGATGTTCAAAAAGTTTTGCTATCTCCCATGCTTAACGCTAGTGCACTGTATTATAAAACAAAACTAATTGTTCATAACTTTACTGTGTTTGATCTTGCTTCTTGTAAAGCTAAGTGTTACCTCTGGGATGAAACTCACGCCGAACTTGTCTCTTCCGTTTTTGCTACTTGTCTAATTCAGTATCTGGATAGTGAATATAACGATACTCTTCCCATTGTTATCTGGAGTGATGGTTGCACCTGCCAAAATAGAAATGCAATTTTGTCAAGTGCCCTACTTCAGTATGCAGTAAAAAAGAAGAAAACAATAACTCAAAAGTTTTTGGAGAAGGGACACACGCAAATGGAGGTTGACTCAGTACATGCTCATATTGAAACCAACTTGCGAAAACGTATCATTAACTTGCCGTCGGATTACGTCTCAATTTGCTCATCTTCGAACAAAAATCAAGGTGGTTACGACGTTAAAATGATGGAATTTGACGAAATTTTGGACTATGCCAGCGACCGGGTTTTGAAAAGCATTCGTCCCGGAAACAAAAAAACGGATCCGCATGTGACAGATCTCCGGCAAATTAAGTACAATCCAGACGGAAGCGTGGAGTACAAGCTTGATTATTCTAATGACTGGAAACCACTGTCTAAGCAAGTACGTGTTGACACGAAGAAAACTTTTGCGAAGCTATATAGATACAGGATTCCCATTGCAAAACGAAAATACGATGATTTACAGGAATTACTGCATGTACTGCCAGCTTCATGTCATTCATTTTACCAGTCCTTGCCTCACAAAAAAATTGATGGTAACACTATAGCTTGTAGTGTAATGTTTGTGTTTAAAACGAATAAAAGTTCTAAAATAATGTCTAATTTGGATTGATTTAGTTTTTTGGCTCTCCTGCAAAATGCATTATTTGTCAGTTACGCCCTTTCGTCAATTCATGCAAAGTTGAGTTACGTCCTTTTCCCCTGGCGAGTTGGAGTGAACTTACGTCCGGTTGGCTCCCATTCGTCGATGTGTCTATTCTAAAATAGCCAAATTTTTTAAATCCTCGATATTGCATTTTTACATCGTTAAATGTTCAAGCACAATTAAACTTAAAACGTCCATAACTTCCTTACGTTAGTTTTATTTAACTTGATTTTTTTGTGTTACTATTAGCTTGACACTAGTTATCCACCAAAGCACAAATAAATTCGTTTTTCGTAACTTTGAAATATGGCTGTCGGGAGTTGGGATAGCCTTAGCCAAAATTAACGTTTTTGGGGAAATTTTTAGCAAAAAAACGTTTTTAATAGCAAAGAAATAGTCAAATTTAATAGAATTAAATTTAATTTAAATTTAATTCTTTGCATAGATTGGTAACAATACCAAATGGTGCCTGCTTTCTCGGTTTACCTAGGTTTGTCTATCCTCCAAAGCTGCAATTTAAGTTTGAGAGTTATGAAATACTTCCAATACGTTCTCCGTCGTTTAAAAGTACCAGGAAACATTGGAGCTTGTACGATTCCAATAGTTTTTGTATACTTCTGTAGCCATTTTCTGTTACACCAGTTTCAACGTTTCCAAATGCGTGTCTTTTTGACACAGATAGGAGTTATCATTGCCGCGAGGAATGAGGCAAAATTGTGAAAATTGAAAGAGACAATTGGCATTTGTGAACATGCCTTTATCCAAATCGATCCGGATAATTTGTTTATATTGCGGCAGAATGTGTTGCAATAGATCCATATCATTTTTGTTGAATCTACTTTTCATCCAGATGAGTAGATGGACTTTTATTATCAATGCGGGTTTTCGGTTTTTGTTTTTCCGGACTGTTTGGGGCATAATTTTCCTTTCTCAAATGTCCTTTTCTAACTGGCTATTCATTGAAAACTGATCAGGTTATAAGCAAACAACTCTATATTGTTGACATTTTTCATCTTTTAACGAGATTTCAAACTTTCCAAACCATATATGTGCTCGGAATGCCACATTTCGTGTTGCTATACTTCCGGTGACAGTACTAAAGGCAGTTTGGTAAAAATTTGAATTAGTGCACACCAAGCAAAACTAAAATGCCTGCTTTATAGGAGCATGCGTTTGAAAGTTGGGTACCAGGACAAATAATATAATAATATTTTTTCAGCAATAAACCGAGGTAAAACGAAGCCGGCGACCCTCCGTATTTCGTTATATAAGCATATTTTTTGGTTCGAGTAACTGTAGTGCTACATTGCACAAAAATGAAGCACGAAATTGGAAAAAAATAGACTCAGAACCAGCTTGCAATAGAAAATAACATAAACGTTGTAAATGCGCGCGGAAGCGCGCCGAAAATTTTAAAAATTCTTCTTTTTTCTTTATTATTTGGTGTTTTTTTTATTTTCTCCCTCGGTCTGGGGGGGCACGTGCCCCCGGTGCCCCCCTCTGTCTACGCCACTGCGACAAATGCATGGCAAATGGCTCAAACGCATGAAAATTCTCCAACTTATCTTGTTCTATATTAGAGTAAAAGTAATGTATGCTAGTAAAATTTATTATTAGTTAATATTAAGCAATTAATTTAACTTCAATTTTCTAGGTATGTTTCTATGCAAAAACTTATGGAAACGTAATAAGGCAGTCCGTGACAACGTCAAACATTGCTTTGAAGAACGTTATCGTAGTAGTCACCGTAATAAAGTAAAATCCACCAACCCATATCTTCAGTGTCGGGCAGCTCATTAATATTCGTCGAAAATCTTTCTGTTTGGTTCTGCTCCACGAGTCAATGAAACTACAGCCTAAGTCAAATACCTCTGCTGACATGCTCAAAACCCTAAATAAAAATTGAATTCTATATTAATTACCAATTTAAAAATCAATGCACTTGGCATATGGGTTCTGTCAACTTACGCAAATCCAACAGTTGTTATGTTCAAAGTTCCAATTGGATAACTCAGAATTCCAGGAAACTCTTCAATAAACTTGTGATTCACACTTCGTAGTAAAATAAATGCGCAGGGCACAATTGCAGTTGCAATGTGAATTTTTATCTGTGGAATTGCAAGCGGAGACATACATTGACTAAAGCACTGGTTGAGAATTTGAAGTGCTTTATAGGTCTCAATGCTGGATTTGGGCGTTCGTAAGTCATCGGATGTCCAATCGCTGTCGTTATGATTGCTGGAAAATGACAGAATTTTTACAACTAAGCAGCTTCAATGTTGCATAAAAATATTTAAAACGCTTACTGTATTTCTCTTAACCAGAAAATACTAGTGTTTGTATGAGCAACAACCACCCAAGACAGTAACATGAACGAGGTGATAACCTGTCCACAGACTATGTACTGTTGAATTGTAAATGGAATCAGCCAGTACCAAGGTTTTGGATGTATGTACGAGTACAAGTAGCATGGTCGGTTAGGCATCATTACAAACATAATCACGCTTACTAAAACCTGGCTCATGTTTGAGTGAATAGCAAGTCGATTTATTAATCGAACGCTGAAACTTTCCTTGTAGCCGTCCAAATTCATTAGATATTTTGCAGTGTATTCCTTGTTAAATTTTAGCATGGTGTTGATGTATTGCAAAATCTATGTTGAACATTGAGAGTATGTAAATATGTATTTAGTAAATCATTTAAATAAAAATTTTATAAATTGAATACTTACCTGTGTTTTGAAAATGTACATGTTCACTACAAAGTAAGTAGCCCAAACGTACCACAACAGGCTAAATGAGTGTGCAAATGCTTCTCGAACAGTAACGTTTGGACCGGCTAAATAGTTGTACAGTGCATATACTTGAAACAGGCATATAAAACAGGTCTGTATAGTAACGAAGAACCATTGGATATTCCACAATTTGCGCATGTTTGGACTCCACTCTTCCAACTGACAGTTTTTTCCATTCCATTTCCAAGGAAACGCACCTGACGAGGCGCCAAGCCATACAAGTTCTTTTAGTCGTCGCATACTGTGTATGTCCAGAAAATGGTTTCTGTCTTTCAAACTATCAGGAACATGTACTCGCTTGTGTAAGGGCCCAAGACCAACATATTTTTCCGAACCGGCAGAACTTCCTCGAGACCCGTAATCGTCTTCTGGAAATATACCATCATTCCAGCGGTGGTAGTTGGGGTTTCTAGTCACTCTGGTTTTGGCGCTGAAAATTGCACTGGATTCTTGCCGATGTTCCCACATTTCTGCTGATGAAAATGCAAGCCTTGTTTCGAATTTCGTTTCAACAGAAAAAGGTCTTGCACTTTTGTTTGCAGGCGTAGATGCATAGAGATCTTTGCCGGTAAAGTTATCCAGAGACTCATCATAGGGTAAAATTGAAAGTCCATTTACCTAATATTAAAAATAGTTCAAAGTTTTTTCAAAACAGAAAATTAGAAAGCTGGTTTTTTACCTTAGCTAAATTGCGACGACGTCGCTTCTTTAAAGTACCACTTTGCTGCATTCTGTAATGTTAACAGTGATTACTAGTCACCTACTGACTAACGAAGGTAAAAAGCCAAATAATTGAGTTGTTGTGATGGATAAACAAAGTTGAATACTTGATAGGATTATCAGCCTGTGATAGCAATTAAACACGGTTTTTCTAAGACTTCTAAGACCTATAAACATGAAGATAATACATAAATATGCAGAACAAGGCCAAGTTTCCATGACATTTTGTTTGAACCAACGTGTCATATCAAACATTAGGATTAATATTTGTCAAAATCTAAAACTGTTCAGCTTTTATTCGAACAACTGACTGCCAAATGAAAAATAGATGATGTTTTTAACTTGTTTTTCAAGTTTTGTAACAAAATCCAACATCACCAAAAATGAGCCATATATTATTCTAAATAAGTGTAGCTAAATCCGGGCTTGATTAGATTGAAAACAAAATTCTAGAAATTATTTTGTTACAAAATCCTGTCATAACATTGTCGGTCAAGTGTCATTTCAACAGAAACATAATCAAAAGTTATGTAACGTATGGTATACTACAGTTACACAACTATGTTTTTTGTTTATGGAAACATCAAAAGTTTAATCTGTTTTGAAAACAAGTTAATACTGCAGATTGATTTAATCAACAACATTCAGAATTTTGACATGCGGAATGCAAAATCCGTTTAGACGTATAGCAGCAAAACCCTGGACGTGACAATCTTAGAATTTAAAAGTCTATGTATAACTTTTTATTTAAATCTACTTTCAGGGATTTGCAAAGCAGTAAACAGACTAAAATAAATAATTAACATTGTCTCTAATACAGTTGTTTCTAAGAGTAAATGACCAACTAAAGCCAACAATTGATTGACGTTTAATTGTATAAAACGTGTAAATGTCAATCAACATCAAGTCGAAAAGTAAAGACTGTCAACGTGTTGTGTGAGCAACGTTTAACTTCTTTGTAATAAATATTGCCCTGATTTGAAATAGTTCAAAGATCCGCAAAATGAAGACGTTGATGGATTTTTCTAATTAATGTGATCTATATTTTAAATATTTGTTTACAGAACTAAATCTGCTTCTTAGCCTCAAGTAACATTCAAACTAACTTACATTTCATTTCAGCTTATGAAAATTCTAACGTTAATGTGTGGTTCACATTATGCAATTTTTATAAACGAAAGCTGGTAAATACAATTTCGATTTTGAATTCCGAATTTTTGTTCCATTTATAAACTGCTAGATTAAGATATCAGTCAAACAGATAATTTGAAATACATCGCACCAAGTCTCAATCGAAAAATCAATCTAAATTTTCTGACAACGTAATGACACATGATGATGCTTGATTTCATTACCTCATGCTTGCCAATTTAAATGTCCTTCATGTCATAAACTCCTTGAAAGTCAACTCAAAGTCAAAACCTACCTCATTTTTCCACTTTAATTCGTCCACTACAGATGTCAAAACTCTTCAATAAAATGAAGGCTGTTTACATAGTTTTAGCTCTTGTGGCTCGGACTGTTATAGTATTCGGCCACAAATGTGGACCTGACCTGGCAAGCATAAGCGATATTACTTTCTTGAGCTATGATTCTCACACATTTACGTTACTATCATTTAACATAGCTTTCTTAAAATTTAGTTTCAATGCAAAAACGGCCGCTGCATTCCAGAGGGATGGGTATGCGATGGTGACCAAGATTGTGGTGACAAAAGTGACGAGCCAGAAGATCCGGATTTTTGTCTTGCGTGTGACCATGATCAGGTTTGTGTATGTTTTTAGAAAGTATATACAACATTTTCAGACAAGTATTTATATTTTATTTTAACAGTTTCGTTGTGCCAATGGACGATGTATTCCAAAACTTTATGCATGTGACGGAGATAACGACTGTAAAGATAGCAGCGATGAGCCAGAGGATCCTGACCAATGTCCGGCTTGTGACGTGGACGAGGTTTGTAATTTATAACTTATTTTGGAAATAGCGTTTCAAAGCCCATTAATATTAACTATCAACCGTTTTATTAAACATCTGAAATCTTTTGTTTCAGTTTCGGTGTGCTTCGGGAAGGTGCATTGGCTTAATCCGGGTTTGCGATGGATATAACGATTGCAGAGACAATAGTGACGAGTGACGAGTGAGGATCCTGAAGAATGCCCTGCATGTAATGGAACGCAGGTTTGTTAAAAAACGAAAATTTTGAAAAGCAAATTAACGTCTAAAAATGTTGTGTTGTTTGTACTCTGTTAGTTTCGGTATTTACTATGCTTCTTTACGTTACGTACGTTTTGGTAGTATCGTTGTGGCAACGGTAGATGTATTCCACAAGCCAGTGTGTGTGATGGTTCTAAAGACTGCGATGATCAAATAGACGAGCCAGAGGGTTGTCCCGCATGTCCGCGTGGTCAGGTAATTATTCAAAAATTTGTTTATAAATTGAGCATACCTAAACTTAATTCAAACTTTCAGTGGCAATGTTTAAATGGCCGATGCATTAACCAAGCATATTACTGCGATGGCTACGATGACTGTGGCGACACAAGTGACGAAAATGAGCATTCGTGTCCTTGTAATGACAACGAGATTAGATGCCCAATGCTGCTAAACCAAACTGGTCTACCTGGTGCATGTATTTCTCCAGAATCTGCTTGTGACCAATTTGGTGTTTGGGATTGCGCAGATGGTACGCGTAATTATGTTTTACGTAAATATTTTGTAGTTCAGTATAAAGTCATGGAACAGCCGTTTCTATCCTAGGTTTTGATGAAGCCAACTGTACACGTTCTACTAGTTTCACACCCACCAAAGACTCTTGTTTCTGCTTGTATATCTGCTTTCTGCTTTATATGTTTCTTGTTTTGAATTAGCGAATTTGATTTATAATTATGATCTGTTCGAAAATTATAAAATCACCTATGTGACTTTATCTCCAAACATTTCTTTACGAAGCGAGTATAAAGCAATTGAATGATAAACCAAATATTCGAGTTTTGGCTTTATGTTAAAAGTCACTGACAAAACTTCATATACCTAATCCACTTTCATATGCGATAAGTTGCTATTAGGCATTGTACTTTGTTCACCTAAAATGTGTGCAGTCCGCAAAAGATATTGTTTTTGGTTTTATTGAGTACAGCATGTTCATAATTATGCTTGCTCTTGTAGGAACCTTTATAGGAAGAAGTATTTTACCCACGTCTATATATATGATTACCCCAACCCCGACGACAGCACTTTTCACAATATTCGGGTTTTCAATTTTATTGGACCTTGCGAAAAGGATAGCTAATATTTCTACTAGATTCTTTGGTTTTCGAGAAATTCTTGGCAGGCTCTCCGAAAAATCAAACATTAATCATAACTTTGGAGAAAATTAATTCTTTTCGATAAATGTATTTTTCTGTCATCTTAAATTTATCAAAGTCATTATCATATCAAACACAAGATGCAAATTATCGTTGAGTCTAATAACTTTGTGCTGACATGTGGTTTATGGAAAAAACGCTTGTAGTCCCTGAGTCTCTGGCTGGAAGTAAAAACTAGTACAAGTAAGATGAATTCACGTAATAGTACTGATTCTAATTTGGCTTTTAGCTTGTAGTGTTCACTGCAAAACTGACAGCAGCTGACAATCCAAGTTATAATAGCGAACGCAATTAGAAGCTATACTGGCTTGAGCCATTATAACTTTTACTGTCCATTCTCTATAGTTGCCATGGTTCCGGTCACCAAAAAGGTATACTGAATTTAAAATCAAAAGTACCGAAAACGAAATAAATTAAGGTTTTTTATTATAACGATACAATTATACAAGAAGATCAATCACCATATCACCCTAATTGAATGAAGCACTTAAACCAATTACTGCGTACAAATTAACCGCTTTAAATTGAACATGCTTAGTTTTGATACTCCTGGAAGCATTATCAGGGTTTCTAAAAGTTTATTTCAGGTTGTCACCTAAAGAAGTCACAAGTCATGTATTTCTAGCGACTTATAGGCTAAAGGCTGATTAGGTTATTGATTCCATTTACCGGCTTAGTTTAGTAAAGCTTAGCTATAGTATCATCCTAATCGTTAAAATGTAGTTTAGTTTGGTTAAAATGCAGTCACAAACTGTAAATTTTGTTTTAAAAAAGTAAACGCGTGTGTTGTATTTCATATACAGTGGAATTAGTAAAATCAATTAGATTTAAGGAAATGTAATCAGACAGTTTGTGACGGCGTCAAACATTGTCTGAAAGAATGTAAGTGTTGTGGCTACTGTAATAAAGTAGAATCTTCCAACCCATATTTTTAGCGTCGGACAGCTCATCAGTATTCGTCGAAAATCCTTCTGTTTGGTTCTGCTCCATGAGTCAATAAAGCTGCATCCAAGATCAAACACTTCCGCTGACATGCTCAAAATCCTGCAGTAAAACAGTTTCCATATTATATCAGAAATCGTAATATTTTTAAGTTTTATAAACTTACGCAAACCCAACAGTAGTTATATTCAAAGTTCCAATTGGATAACTCAATATTCCAGGAAATTCTTCGATGAACTTATGATTCGCACTTCGTATTAAAATAAAGGCACACGGCACAATTGCAGTGGCTATGTGAATTTTTATTTGTGGAATAGCCAGTGGCGACATGCATTCTGTGAAACATTGGTTGAGAATTTGAAAGGCTCTGTAGGTCTCAACGCCAACTCTAGGGGAGCGCAAATCATTCGTAGTCCAATCGCTGTCGTTATTATTGCTAGAAATATATTAAAATTATTACGGCTAGCCGATTTCTTTAGACTTTTAAAGTTTGTAATGTGCTTACTGCATTTCCCGCAACCAAAAGCTAGTAGTATTGGCATGTGCAATCACCACCCACGACAGTAGCATAAATGATGTAATAACCTGTCCACAAACTAAATACTGTTGAATTGTAAACGGTATCAACCAATACCACGGTTTTGGGTGTATGTACGAATAAATGTAGCACGGTCGGTTAGGCATCATAACAAACATAATCACACTGACTAACACCTGACTCATATTTGTGTGAATTGCAAGTCGATTTATTAATCGAACGCTAAAGCCATCTTTGTATCCGTCCAGGTTGATCAAGTATTTTTCAGTGTATTCTTTGTTGAACCTCAACATTGTGTTTATGTACACGCGAATCTAAATAAATAACACATTAATTTATAAGTAAAATACTTTCATGTTAAACCAAAATATAGAGTAAGACCATGAGTGTGGATACACCCCAAATTTTTTTGTCTCAAATTTTTAAAACTTTTACACCATTTTGAAGTATGCTTATTCACGATTACTCTATACCAGCTTTCATCTCCATATGTTGTTTTAGAGAGACTGGACAGAGGTTTAAATTTAACGTGTACCAAAAACGGTAATTTTTGATTTTTTCAGACCGGAAGTAAAACTGACCAATGAAACTTTTCATGGAAGTTGAGCACCTTAGGACCTATCAGTCTGGAGATATTTGGCAATTTGACCAGTTTATGAATTTTTTGAAATAAATAAAAATTTGAAATTTTTCGATTTTTTGGGCATTTTGGGAAAAGATATAGTATAATTTTTAACTATTTCTCTGTTTGTTGGTCCCGTTTTTAGGTTGACCATCTACAGTTTTGTCTGCTCTATTAAGGGCAAAAAACCATTGCGCATAATATTCCCATTTCCAGAAGATACGCCTAAAAGTTTGAAAACTTTGGCATTTTTTCGAAAGTTTGTGGAGAGTCAAAGCTCTGCAACTATTGTCCTAAGCATTTAAGTTTTGTCTAAAAACGCCTATAAGATAGCTAATTGTCTGCGCTACATGAATAATGTATCAATCATCCAATATGGTTAGCTTGGCTAGAGTGGTGACAAAGAGAATACAAAAAATTGCTCTAAACCGAAAGTGCTCAAAAATCAAAGATTCTTGCATAACTTTTTTTGCAGACATGATATCAAAAATCTGAGAGACGACCTTTTAGCAAATTTAATTAAGAATAAATTGACACCCCAACTTTTGAAATTGAACGTCTGCAGCATGAATGATAAACGTAAACATTTAGTGAAATTAGCTAAAATTCAAAATTTTTGAAAATTCTGTTTTTTTATATTTTGATATTTTTTGAAACTTTTTTCGCTGATTATCATATCTCGATACTTTTGATGAATATTATACGCATTTGAGCCACTTCCAACGAAAATATGAAAAAACAGAATTTTCAAAATTTTTGAATTTTAGCTAATTTCACTAAATGTTTACGTTTATCATTCATGCTGCAGACGTTCAATTTCAAAAGTTGGGGTGTCAATTTATTCTTAATTAAATTTGCTAAAAGGTCGTCTCTCAGATTTTTGATATCATGTCTGCAAAAAAAGTTATGCAAGAATCTTTGATTTTTGAGCACTTTCGGTTTAGAGCAAACTTTTGTATATTCCTGGTCACCACTCCACCCAAGCTGTTCATGTTAGACAATTGATACACTAGACATGTAGCGCGGACAATTAGCTATCTTATAAGCGTTTTTAGACAAAATTTAAATGCTTAGGACAATAGTTGCAGAGCTTTGGCTGTCCACAAAGTTTCGAAAAAATACCGGAGTTTTCAAACTTTTAGTCATATCTTCTGGAAATGGGAATATTTTGCCCAATGGTTTTTTGCGCTTAATAGAGCAGACAAAACTGTAGATGGTCAACCTAAAAACGGAACCAACAAACAGAAAATTAGTTAAGAATTATACTATAACTTTACACAAAGTGCCCAAAAAATCGAAAAATTTCAAATTTTTTATTTTTCAAAAAAATCAAAAACTGGTCAAATTGTCAAATATCCCCAGACTGACAGGTCATAAGGTGCTCAACTTCCATGAAAAGTTTCATGGGTCAGTTTAACTTCCGGTCTGAAAAAATCAAAAATTACTATTTTTGGTACACGTTAACTTTAAACCTCTGTCCGGTCTCTCTTAAACAACATATGGAGATGAAAGCTAGTATAGAGTAATTGTGAATAAGCATACTTCAAAATAGTGTAAAAGTTTTAAAAATTTGAGACAAAAATTTTTGGGGTGTACCCACACTCATGGTCTTACTCATAATGAAATTGTTGGAAAATTACGTTTTCTTTGTACATGTGCATGTTCACTACAAAGTAAACAGCCCATACATACCAAAGCAGACTGAAAGAGTTTGCAAAAGCTTCTCGATACGTAACATTCGGACCTGTTAAGTAATTGTGCAGTGCATACACCTGAAATAAGCTTACAAGGCTGGTTTGTACAGTAACAAAGAACCACTGAATATTCCACAATTTCTGCATTGCCGAGCTCCATTTTTCCACTCGAAAGTTTTTCGAGTCCCACTTCCAAGGAAAACTACCTGATGAAGCACCCAGCCATATTAGTTCTTTGAGCCGTCGGATACTGTAAATATCCAGAAAGTGACTTCGATTTTGGATACTATCCGGAACATTTGTTCGCCTTTGGAAGGGTCCAAGACCAACATATTTTTCTGAACTGGCCGTGCTTCCACGAGCTCCATATTCTTCCTCTTCGAAAGTATCCTCTTCATCGTAGTCCCAACGGTGGTAATTAGGATCTCTGGTGACTCTTGTTCTGGCACTGAATAGTTGACCTGCTTCTCGTCGATGTTCCAACATTTCTTTACACGAGAATGATAACCTTGTATCAAATTGGGTAACAGCAGTAAAGGCTCTGTCAACGTTGTGTGCAGACGTTGGTGCATAAAGATCGTTTCCAGTAAAGTTGTCCAAAGACCCGTCATATGGTAAAGTTGTAAGGCCATTTACCTAAGTGTGAAATAGTTTTTTTAAATATCACAACAAAAATTAAACAGGGCTTCCAAATAGGATGATAAAATATTAGCAAATAAAAATATTCAAATTCGGAAATAAAGATTCTTCAAAATGTTTTATTTCATAGGATAATGTAAACAAGATTTATTTACCTTGGCCAAATTGCGACGACGTCGCTTTTTTAAAGTTCCTGTTTGTTGCATTTTTCAATTTTTTTTGGGGTAAACTGACTTGTTAGTGAGGCAGGCCCATAGGTTTTGTCACCTGAAAATAGAAAATAGACGGTGATTAAAAGCCAAAGCACGAAGTTGTTATGATAAATGAGCAAAGTAAAAATTGAAGAAAATATAAGCACGAAACGCCAATTAAAGTTGACTCCTTGAGTGGCATAGACCTATTGTATTAAATTTAATTGAACTAGGACAGCATATCTAAGCGCTTATACAGATAGTCGTCTACGTAATTAAACAGTACAAAAATTAAATTGCCTATAGCCAACTGGCTCGTGGAATACAAAATGAGCTTAAATTTATCGAGAGAAACCCAAGAATTCTAAGGTGTAAAGAGGTCGGTGCCTGGAACTAAAGTATGAACAGATAATCAAGTAATTCAGCAAAATCCAAACTGTAAACAAGTTAACAATTTATTAAGTTATGTATGTAACTGGCAACCTAGCATGTAATACCTTTTCACCAAAATAGAAAATAAAAAAAACACTGCAATCAAAAGCTAAAATAATTTATTTCAAAAGCCACGCTTAAAGTGGACGTACAATATTGCTTAATTTACAGCTTGCTGAAAGTGTGTACTTTCTAAAAGCAGAGTTATGCGGACGTGGAAATTATTTTGCGACTCGGCGACGGCGTCGTTTTAAATTTCAGGTACCCCTCGGAACCGAGAAAATTTGTGTTTTTTTCAAAACTCGGGATTTTTAAGGACACACTCGGGATTTCTTGAAAATAGGGTTTTTTAGAAACTCTGGATTTTTTTCGAAAACTCGGGTTTTTTTAGAAACTCGGGTTCCCCGAGATTGCGTCGCCGACCTATTTAAAAGAATTTCCATGTCCGGAGTTATGAATCCACAGCCATGCAAAGACGAAAACATTTTTGGCTGCTGCATCATTCAAGCTTTCGTGCTAGCTGCTGAATAACAAAATGTTCTTATGAAGTTTATAATGAATGTTTAGCTTGCTAGTTGTAAATAAAAAAGTAGGAAACTATTATGGTTTTGACAGAAATTTGCAGATAATGCTGTTGGTGAGCCTTATTTATTTTAATTGGATATCTGTGAATTGTTTATTTTGCTTGAACCAACTTTGAAAACAAGCAAACAAAGCAATTTAGATACTATCTGCACGCGTCAGACAGTTTCGTAACCTTATTCAAAATGCTTAAGGTTTAAATTGTTTAAACAATGTTTTAACACGAGCCAAATACATTCAGTAATGCCAGAAAACTACAAAATACACTATCTGTTTGCAATCGCTGGATTTTTTTATCTTTGGGTACTAAGGTTTCGTAGCATTTTGCTTCATTATTTTTAAAACTAACCATATTTGTTATCGACACATTAATTGGAATCTAGATTGCAAAAATCGTATTGCGTGTGACACGGTTTTATAACAAACGCTTATATTATCAACGGATTTAGTTGCTTAAACAAGCACAACTACTACTAATCTAATTGTAAGTAGAGCAAAGTCGAACCGATAACTGGAACAATTGAATTAGATACTAGATAAGTTTGGACTACTACGAGTGTTATACAAAACAGGGTGAACGAAACCCGCGGGTTTTTGACAAAAACAAAACCCACCCGGGTTTAACTGCGCTTTTGGGTAAAAGTGAGTATTACTGGGTATGGGTGGGTATTGCAATAGCATGCAATAAAATCTGCACCCGCCAAATTTTGCGCCCTGAAAGGCAGCAGCTCAGCAAGAATATCAGCTTATAAATGATTTGGGAAAGCAAAAAATACAAATATTTTTAACAATTTCGATAATAAATGCAGCAAAACGGTCAACAATTTACAAAAATAGTATTTATTTTTAAGTGTTAGCTTACCCTTGTGACGTATTAGTGGAATTTCTGGAATGTTTGAAATATCAACACTTCGGTAGTTTTAGTATGCACGATGAATTTATGGTATCGCACGAACAAAAATTCATCAAAGTTTTTAATGTTTCCAAATCAGAAATTACAACCTTACATACATACGTTTTTTACTAGTCAATTTTCTGCAAATTTATGCCACGTTCACAATCTTTTGAAAGACATACTTTCTTATAGTTTTGGAATCACTACCACCTTATTAACTTTTGGTAAATTGGGCTGCAATTTGTGGTATTTTGAAACAGGTATTTCCGCAAATGCATAACTGTGCTGCTGTGTATTATATGTATTATCCTGACGCCAAGTTTGAAAAAGTTACGGTAGAAAAGTTTTTTATTAAGTAGCCTCAGGCTAATTATCATTTTGCGTAGTTGGTCTATTACGGTCCGTCCGTCGTAATTCGTCCATCGTCTTGAACATAATTTTACCTCAGGGAAACGCCGTGTAAAACAGTCTCAAGACAATGCTAAGGTCTAAACTAAATATAAGTATTACAATTACAAAATAAAACAAACTACTATTCCGGTATACCGTGCATCAGCCAGTTTCACAAATTGAGTACTACACTTATATCATCATCAAGCATTTATGCAAATTAACCTTTGTAATAATATCTGCAGTGATTGCCATTAATTTTGACATTGTGTTTGCAGCATTGGTAAATTCTCGTTGTATGAATTAACCGCTGTCAATACAACGTATAGAGTTTTACTAACGTAATTTAAGTGATTTACAAACAGGAAGAGCTTTACAATATTAGCGTTTGGTTTTTTAAAAATATGAAATAAGATCTAAAATTTATATTTTAACATAATCAGTCTATTACCAGGGGGTGAAATTTCACCCCCAAAAATACACAGAGGGGGTGAAATTTCACCCCACTTACCTAATTAATTTATTTTCAAAAATTTACACAGGACTAATTTTTTATTAAATTAACCAAATAATCTGCAAAAACACTCGTTCGATGCAGAAAAAAATTGCAAATTTTTCAGTCAAAATTGCAAAAAAGTAGCATGTGAAATTACAAAGTTATGCACAATTCAATGTCGAAATCTTCGAAATTCGATAACTCAAAAATCTCGAATTACACGGATTTGCAAATTAGCCAGGAAAATAGCCAATTTTTTGTAAATTCCGACGTTGTGAATCAACCGGCTGGCGTTTTAACTTTAGAACTTTAAAATTTTAAAAATGCGCAAAAATCAGGTAAATTTTGTAGTTTTTTTCTGCATCGAACGAGTATTTTTGCAGATTATTTGGTTAATTTAATAAAAAATTAGTCCTGTGTAAATTTTTGAAAAAAAATTAATTAGGTAAGGGGGGTGAAATTTCACCCCCTGGTACTAGACTGATAATAAAGCATGTTGAATAATTATTGATACTAAATTCAAGCTTTATTTCTAAGACACACATAAACCCTGAGGACTGGAATTTATTGTAGTTAATTTTTAAAGCAGTTTAGTTTTATGATTTTATGTTTTCAAAAACACTTTCCTATAAAACTCTGTGACGATTTTAAAAACATGACCCCAAAGTGTACTTTTCCAGGTACCGAAATAATTAGGAATAGTCAAAACTAAAATAATCCTACGATCTTCCAAAGCAAGAAATATTCTAAGATGAAATATGTAAAATGTTTATTAGGTGTTAGAAAATATGGAATGACATGATTTGTGTTGCTGCATCAGTATGTTGTGAAGTAATTATAGCAGTTTGTCCTATCAAAGTGAAATTTTAAACAAAATTGTATTACTTGATTGCACCGAATATACACATGCTCTTTTTATCCTTACTTCTACCACATTTTAAAGCTCGAAAACCAAGCTTTCAAACGCTGCGTGACAGCAGCTTCAAACACAACGCATGATGATTTTGTAATCGTTTATGTTTTGAGCCATAATTGTATAGCTCATTTCTAAGATTTTGCAAAATTGCATAATCTAGTTACCATTGAAAAAACTTCAAACAATTCTCAAATCTAAAACTCATTACACTGATTTGTGCAGTTTTAATGACAACAACTACGTGTACCACGATGGCTATACTCTCCTTTCATATTTGAAAACGCGTACGTTAAAAAATGCTGCTTTTAAAATTTGTGAAAAATCAATAATTTTCTGAATTTTTAACTCTTTGCCTAAATGCTTATTAATAAACTTTTCAGACAAAATCATTTGTGGTATAGAAACTGTGTTAAATACTCTTACTGATACCTGATATGTTCAGTACTGTGAGCTCGTAAAAGTCATGTATAACAAGCTTGAATGTAGTATCAATACTTATTCAACATGCTTTACTGCTCATACAATGGTGTGAACCATGTGAAACAAAAAACACTTTAAAACTATTTTACTGGACAACGGCACAGAGATAAAGAAGTATAAGCCCGTTGCACTATTGCTATCTTAATGTTCATAGTTCTTAGCACTTGATTAATAAACAAATTAAGCTTTTGTTTACCACATTCTCACAATGAAGTATAAACGTATATATGCATCCATTATAATAACAAAAGCTTTTCAAAAATGTCCAATTTACTGTTTTTGTAACTGAATAACAATTTTTTGTCAAAACTCCTATGAAGTAATTTAAACAAATCATTATTATTGAAGTAACAAAAACATTTATTGCGTTTAAGTATTGTTGTTCTAAAACTATTATTCAAAAACGTGACTGCACATGATTGTTGAGGTAATCTATTCAAAAGGCTCATCCATATAAGTATAGAAAAGTTTTGCTGATTAGCTTTAAAATTAGCGTTTGGGTTGCATACAGAATAACGTGATCATTTATTGAGCCTCATTAGTGGTCGACAGCATTTACCTTTCTCATTTCCATTTCAAAAGCTGTGCACATTATGGCATGCGAGACTTTCTATTGTATGTTGTAAGCGCTGGTTTGACAAAGCTTAATTAACTTCTTTTAAATGTATGATCATGTCATAATGTGTTATCGCTAGGTGAGCTTGAAATAAAAACAACCTTCAATAGAATGTGTTCTCATCAGTTTTACGACAGGCAGCTCTCTTGAAGGTCATTGCAATGAGCACACGCACTTTCTCTTTTGTAGGAAACTTTTTAAACACATTTTTGGTATCGAAACATTTTTCAACTTTTAGATATTTTTCATCAATAATTTTAATTAATTAGCTTCTTTGAATTAACTTGCGCTACTACCTTTTATAAATGCAGTGGAAACAAAAGCAAAAAGGTTGAACAGGCCACGCCAACAAGAGAAACATGCACAAGTTTGAAAAATCATGTTAGGTTTTTTTGTTAAACTCGTTATTATTGCAGATTGTGAAATATTCAAATCTAAAAGCCTTTTGTATTTTTTAGGTAAGAAACACTTTGGATCACAAAATAAGGACAAAAAGTGTTGCCACAAATAATGATAAGTGTAGTTGAGCAACACAAAAAATTTTCAGTTCACAAGGGATGTGATACCGCTACTCAAACGGAAAATTATACGGTAAAGCTTCGAAAATTTAACGTGATTGCGTAATTTAACGTGCGTAATAAACAATAACTGGAAATAAGCCTTTGCAAAATTTCAGGGACTACTGGCAGCAAAGATAAAATGTGACGAAGGGAATTTACGAGGAAGGTCGACAACATTAAGAAAACTACCTAGACACTGCTTGTCATTAAAGCAAGGAGTGAGCGTGGTTAATAAGTCATCACTTCCTCTAAAGTCGAGCTGTTGTGGAAGATATCAACATCCATCAATCAAAAATAGCGGTCCTAGGAGCAGAAGTATGAAAGTGAGAAAAGAGGCAAGGAAGAAAGCTGATAAGTATAAGCGGCCAAGTCTGTATAGAATTGATGAATTATAAGTTGCTCTGGTTATAGTTTTTATGATTGTTTATGCATGTGGGGTAAATAATTTTTATTTTGTAATCACATACTTGACTTTAAAAATACTGTAACCAACAAATTTGTAAAAAAATGACGCAGATTAAAGGAACGTGTTCTGGCAACCTTTTCTGTACTTACCATTTTTGTGACCAATTTTTTTCATAATTGAAACTTCGAAAAGGCAAAAATAGTTATGCAATATTGCATGTCACACAAAATTATATATTTCATATATATGTGATAATTCACCAAAACGCTGGCTGACTCCATAGATCGTATACCCGACTGTTGGAATCGAAAAAAACGCATTAATAAATTGCGTCAAAAGCAGTGCACTACATGTTTTTGTTTCATAAAATGGGCAATATTATGCTATATTTCTTGAATATACAAGACAAATACGCAAGGCAAAAACAGACAGCAACGTTATAGTATACAGCCATATATATATTATATAACCCATCACCAAGATTTCTAATGGAGATAAAATGCCAAATGAAACTAATGGAGCAAATTCTTTTAGTGTTGTCAGAGTTTACCTTTCCACCATACATTTTGCTTTTGGCGACCTTTTCAACTCATCAAATTTTTGCCACATGTCCATTTGCTTTAACAGTAAATTCACTTTTGCATTTGGGTTTTGATAAGTGTACGAAAAAAATCGGAGTGAAAATTGCTATTGCCTAACTAGAGTACTAACTCAATAATAATTAAATGGACAGTGATCAGTACGCGGTTATTATTCTTAGCTACGACTTAGCTTTATTCAATTTTCAAAACAGACAAAGGTAGAATAAAAACTTGGTTTTTTCCACGCTGATATTAAATATGTTTCTGTTTTCATAACGTTCCTGGTAGATTTAATGGTTGCAAGATAGAAATAATTTTTTTTAAATTGAAGTTTGGTTTGGCGAAATTGCTGCTTGTGGTAATAAAACAACAACAACAACCAACCAATATATAGATAGGCAATCAGTTACAAACCTATTTATTTCAATCCAATTTAAAATTCAATTGAAAAGTTTCGCAATCAACGTCATCACTCCTTACAATGGCCATTACCAATTCAGTGCTTTTCAATTTTGTTGCGCTAACCAAAAATATTATATAAACTCCTAAGCGGGGAATGTATTTCCAATAACAACTAAATTATTTAGCTTCCAGTATGAAATTCGAATCAGAAATCATACTTCATTTTCCGTTGTCAAGCCTTTCACATGTAGTCACTTCTCAAAAGCGTAAAACAAATATTTAATTAGATTTAGTTTGTCAGCCGACTCGGCCGTATAGGCTTAAGCAAGAGTAATTTTTAATAAGAAAGCAAAAAAAAAAAACAAATTACGTCCCAACTTCTACCCTCTAGTTAAAAATCTCGTGTTACGGCATTATAAAATAGCCGTTGTATAAGTTGTTGATAGTCAATTTTATATTAAAATATTTTCCGTGTCGCAGTAAGTAGAGATAAGAGTGTCAGCCGACTCGGTCCTGTAAGCACAGGCAAGAGTAATTTTTAATTGGAAAGCATGCAAACGAACGAACTTCGTCTCTATTTATGGCTTCTACTTCTACTCAATACATTTTTCAATTATTGTTTCGTGTCGCAGTAAGGTAAATTAAAAATTCCATTTGAAGCCTGTCAAGCCATCCAATATCAAAAATATTATACAAGCTACAGTTTTAAATAATTTAGATATTCAAAATTTTGAGCACATAAAGCCTACCGTCATTCATAGTTAGTAATATAAGCCAAGCTTATTTGAGGTTCGCACAAGACAGAATTTATTCAGGACAGAATTTGCTGAAGAACTTCCATTCCCTAGCCTTATAGGTGTGCATTGCTGGTTATAAAACATTTCTAGAACATTGCCAAATAATATTATCTCTTGGAACTTCACTGAAAACAACAAAATGTCAAGTGAGCAACCCGTAGCAGTGAAAGGTCTCGTACATCAATTTAAAAAGGAGTTTCCTAAACCAAAGCCTTCTTCTAAAATAACAACTGGCTATTTAATAAAGCTGTATCTAAATACTATCAAAAAGTATCCCGGAATTCCCAAAATTCTACAAGCAAGCTCATCACCAGACACATTTGTCCATGTTAGCACATCTATTTCCCACTATAATCACTTAGCTTTAATTCAAGTGATTCACCTGTTGGTACACACCATTCAAGTGTTTTTCTACACTAGAAGCTGGTACAACAACGAATTTATTCCAGATGGCCACCAACAGATTGTGTTGTGCTATTACTTTCATTCAGTGTTTGCCGGGCCAATCATACACCAATTTGTGCGAACCAAGTCAGCTGACTTGGCTTTGTTAATGAACAATTTGTATAAAAATCCTGAAGTAATCACCGCTCCTGCAGTAAAATTAGCTATTGCCTCAGCTCAATTTGGCGTTTGGCCAAATATCATTTCCTACTGGGCTTTGGTCCTAACCCAAAAATTTGAACCAATTTCTTCTACCTTGGAAAGCTGGAATATTGTAAGTTCAAATTGGGCAAGTGGAATAAAAATGGGACTACAATTGTATGGAGCTTGGAACTACGGGTTTATTGTGGGTTTTGGTTGGTTTATAATAAATGCTGGAATATTTGCCTCCTACTTGGCAATATGGACAAAAACCAAGAAAATATTGGAGTTTGCACTTAACACTGACAAAACATTAACTTGTAAACAAATTTACGAAAAAAAGTTGGAAAGCATTAAATCATATACCAAATTGCAAATTAGTACAGATCTACTAAACAACTGTTTTCAGAAGGCGGCTTTGCCTTTTAAGGCAAAGTTTATGTTCTTTGCAATATGCGTAGGTGCCATTGTGCTTCGTCCTGAGTTTAGGCAGAACGCGTCTACGCAAACAGTTGTGGTTGGATTATATGCCATGTCTGCACTGTATCTTACTCTTTTTATTGGATATTACTTTCCTGGAAAGGCAAATGATTTAAGTGAAGCACTACAAGATCAATGGAAAGATGGAATATCGTCATTACGACTTACCAAAAGGGAACAGAAATATATAAGAGCTTTAATCAGATCGCAACAATTAATTAAAATTAGGTTTGGTACTGTCAACTTTTATGAACGAGGCACGTCAATGAACCTGTTGGACTGTTTAGTTGACAAAACCGTGGCAGTTTTACTTCTATAGAACAATGTTTTAAAAACACTTAAATTCTGCTTACTATACATTTAGTTTAAAAATACTACTGAATTAAAATATTTTGTACTGTAATTGCTTCCATTATAAATACACAGCTATGCACTAACTCTGAGTTCTTGTTTCGCCGTGTGCGTAATCTTTCCGGACCACTAGTGTTTGTTATTATCATTGTTGCTACTTGGCAACACAACATAAAAATGCTTCATTCATTTCTTCAACCACACACAATATCAGTCTGAAATAACATAAGTGTAACAAAATATAATAATATATTTTTAAGAACAGTTGATGTAACTATATTAGTGTCCCATTACTAAACGTTCTGCAGTATATGTGAGTAGTAAAATATCGCTTATCTGAGCCCCTTTCACCGATAACATGGAAGGTGTAATTAGCCCCAAAACAAAAAAAAATCGATTATCCTTCCACATGCTCATTTATTAGTATTACGCACGCAACACAGGTGGGGTGAAAATACATATTCGCCACATGGATAAAAGTGATTAGAATCTTGAATGTCATCATCATTTTTGCATAAAACACCAACCATGTCACAAATAAAGAAAAAATGGTTGAATCCACGCATTCATGGCTCTTTTAGTGGAGCCAGTACGTTTTATTTATCGCAACGTCCAAAGGTGAAATATAAGGACATTATTAATGAGCTACGAAAAGTAGAAAGCTATTGGGGCTATGTGAAAGCTCCACGTAAATTCAAGCGACTTAAATATGTAGTTCATTTTCCCGAATTTTTCTTATGTAGCAATTTAATTGACATGCAGCGCTTTGCAAAGGAAAATAAACCCCTACGATATATTTGTCTCTTTGTGGACATGTTTTCGAGAAAGGTATTTAAATTATAAAAGTAAAAAAATCCTTGATCCATATCAATATTTGCTATGCGGGCTGCACTAAGGCGTTTTTATTGTAGATGTATGCATATGGAATTGCCAAAAAGAAACCGGAAATGATTGTAGGTGCGCTAAAGAAACTATTAAAAGAGACCAAGATGCACTACCTCCAAACAGATTTGGGTAACTAACAAGATATTGATCTAGTTACATTCATGCACTGCATATATAATTTACATTAAATAGGTACTGAGTACACCGGAAAAATTACTCAAGAGTTTCCGAAGAAAAAATCGATTAAGTGGTATTCTGTCGCGTCAGAAATAAAAAGCAGTTTTTGTGAGCGCGCGGTGGCTACGTTGATGGGAACCGTAATGAGAATGATGGAGCATAGAAAATCATATAAATGGAAAGATAAACTAAAAGATTTAGTGAACAACTATAATGGGCGATACCACCGGAGTTTAGGTACCAGTCCGAATTTAGCTCACCAACAGGAGAATCATGAGAAAGTTTGGCAGCGCCTATATTCCAAATATTTAAGAGAAGTCGCGAAGCGTCCCACATTCAAAACTGGTGACAGTATCCGCTTGTCGATTAACCGAAAACAATTTGCACAAGGATACTCCAAAAAATACACTGACGAAATGTTTAAAATCGTAAAATCTATTGCATCCAATCCACCTACGTACGTTATTGCTGGAGAGGACGGTGAAGAAATAAGAGGTAAGAGTGATTATGATGAAACTTCATGATAATAGATGAAATAAAATCTGCATCTGTATATTGTAGGAAGGTTCTATGAGCCGGAAATTAGGTTAGCATGATGGAAGAGTCCACTTTCATCTCGATTTCTTCAGACGCCTTAGTATTAAAAGACGTCGGAAACACACATTCTAACTTTTGGATAAATATACATACACCTCTACTTCTTGAAACGTCTTATGTTCTGGGACTAGCAGAACTATATTACTCCCCCGTTATAAACATTTTTAATACAAAAGATGATGCAAAAATGATACTTGTGACTAAAGAAGAAATTAACTTTACGTTAAATCTGATTAAAGAGGGTATGTTTGTAGTTGATATGACTAAATTTAATTCTCAATGCAAACAACTTGGTATCAAAGTAGCCATCTTTCAGTCAGTAATAGGGGCGAAAATCCATTATGGTATGAAATCTGAATACGAGAGCGGTACCGTATTTCGCTTATCCAAGCAATTCCAATCCACACTTGGCTTTGATAATAGCGTTTATCATGAGCAAAATATTATAGCAGAAAATGCATTTAACCAGTCAATATATGAGGGACTACCAAAAGATTATAAATTATCCTTTCAAATAGTTACATTTCCAAAGCAAACTACACTGCATGTAGAAGAACCTGAAGAACGTACACTTGTGTCGTTGGTTTCCACATTGAATGCAAGTCTAATTAATGCCGATATCTCCGATTTTTTATTCCTTGCTGAGGATGATACTAAAATTAGCATTGATGATGGAAACCAGTCATACAAATTATACCCAAGTGACGCATTGATAAATATCCTTGGATGTGGGAGTAAGTATATAGATAGCAAGTTCAAGAGTGAGGATGTCGATCTTTTTCGTGGAAACAAAATGTTGATAGTAAAAACGAACGTAATTGCTCCGCAAATTTATAATGGTGAACGCCATAGAATATTACGAACGGTTGAGCATGACCGAACAAAAGATCGCGTTCATGTCCATTTTGAAACAGTCTACTTTGGAATCTTGCAACGGTCACAACTAGACAACTTGCAAATTGAAGTCGTAAACGAACGCGGTGATCATATTAATTTTAAGAACGGAGTCTTCTGTGTACTTCAAATAAAACCGCAATGATGGGATTAATGAAACAAATTCCTCCGTCTTACATACCAATGACTACATTTAGTCACAAGAGTTAGAAGAAAAGAGTTGTTGGGGGGAAGGGTAAAAAGCGTAAACAAAAGCGAAAGGTTGTCAGAACCAAACTTGATCTACTAGGTGAAGGAAGAAAAGGACGTCGCTGTGTAAAAAAGCGTTGTAAGCGAAAGAAAAAATAAATCAAAATGGAGTATGATCCAGTTTATCCCGAAAACCTAAGCCTCCGAAATCGTGGCAAAAAAGACACTGGCACAAAACAAGGATTTCTGGTTAAAGTATATTCTTCTACAAACCTATCTGATAAATCGGCAGACCTAGATTTTTCGGTATGTTCATAAAACTAAAAGATGATTAATTAGTCAATAAATTAATGGTTACCAATATTGGTCTAGTTAGGTGGTGTTGAAGGTCAATACGTCGATCCATCTAGATCGTTTATGTACTTGACATTTGATGTTGTGAAAAATGATAACACCGCCCTACAATCAACAGATAATGTAGCCGTTGTGAATTAATTTCCTTCGTCCATTTTTGAGCACTCCGAATTTTACATCAACAATACCTTGGTGTCATCATCAAACCACTACCATCTTGAAAGTTATTTAAAGGCATTATTTACCTACCCTATACAATACAAAAGTAATGAACTAGCAAATGCACTATACTTTCCCGACGATACTCCAAATAGCATTACTAACAATTCATCGTTTGACAAAAGAAAGAAATATATCGCTTCAAGTGCGGTAGTGGAAGCTACATGTCCCATATTTGATGATTTGTGGGTGGAAGGCCAATGCTTTCTCCCTACCATGGATTTAAAGCTGAAGTTTAGAAGAAGTCCTGAAAGTTTTGCTTTGATTTCAAGCATCAACGCAACGTATAAAATCAGACTAATACAATGTATCATGTATTTTTACAAAATACGAGCAAATGATAACATCAAATCAATGAATAATCGATTCTATGAAACCGATGACATTGAATACTCTTACACAAAAACGGAAATGCGCACAGACAATATCTTATCTGGAGCAACTAATGTAACAATTGACAACATATTTTCATCAAACCAACTTCCAAATTTGCTATGCATTGCGCTACTTTCAACAGAAGCATTCAATGCAAAACTCTCAAAAATCCATACTCTCTCGAAAAGTTTGGACTTTCGAACGTTCATCTCCAAGTGGATCAGATTAGCACGGATTTTATGAATATAAATATTAGCGACACGGAATACCTAATTGCTTTCAATCTGCTTCTTAAGGAACTATCTCTTGGATATGCATCTCTTGGACTTTCTCGAGAAAATTTCTTAAAGGGTTACACAGTGTTTGCTTTTAGAATATTTGGAAACGAAGCTAATTCATTTTCGAACAAAGGAAACTTGACAATAAATCTTAACTTTACTACCGGATGCACAGAAAATGTTACAGCACTTATATTAGGTCAGGTTGATGCAAAAATGATGTATGGAACAAATGGAATACGATTATCAACATGAATTCGATTGAAATTGAAAATGCTCTCAGATACATTGTAAGAAGTACAAATCTATCTTTTAAGATATGTACCCCAAAAACGTTTTTAATTGAAAATGATATAACTGTAGCTAATTCTCATGAATACCCCGGTCGTCACTGGCTCCTATGTTTTCGGTTGGGCTCCAATTTTATATTTTATGACAGTTATGGAGAACATTATTTAAAATATTCTAAACAGTTTTCAAAAGTGAAATCTCCAGTTGAAAATTGTACTGTTCACCAAAATGATGGTACATCACATTGTGGCTTGTTCGTAATTTACGTTGCATACCTTCTGTCACGTCGAGTGTCATTTAAAAATATAATGTGTAGATTTAAAACTAATAAGAGTTATAACGAAAATAAAGTAGAAACGTTTTACAAGCGACAAATTAAACGTCACATCAACACAGTTGCAAAGAAACATCGTTTGCTGACTTGTTGCCCAAAGTAAATAAATTAAGTAATATTAATTCAATTCTTATTAGTATGTGATATGATTTCGAAATGGAAACATTAGAATTAAAAGTCGATGAAGTCAACGGCTCATTGGTTCATCCGTTCCACATGATCGTCGCGGTAACTTAATAAAATCGTATAATAATAAAAAATTAAACTAATATTTGTTATATACAATCTACTTATATATTTTAGGGCAGAAGTGGATCGGGAAAGACTTCAGACATATTAAAGCTTATTAGCAGAAAAGATGAACTAATCGTAAATTCATTCAAACACATGTATTACATTTATGGAATTTATTGCCCCGAATATCACACATTTCAAAGAGATCACCCATTTGTTACTTTCTCTTCAGAGTTCAATGAAGACGCATTGACACCAGAGAGTTGTTTAGTTCTAGATGACGTGCAAACGTTATTAACTGATTCTCATTTAGGCAAACAGATTACGGATTTTTGTATAAGATCTGTAAGACACTGTAGAATAAGTATAATCATAACTTTACACAATTTGTTTGCATCACCAAAGCTAAGAACCATCACATTACAATGTGAATATCTTTATGTATTTGATAATATTAGGGACCGATCTACCATAGCTAAGTTGTCTTATCAGTTGTTTCCTCAGAACCCTACATTCCTAATTAACGTGTTTTCTTACATAATATCAAAGACTATGAGAGGACGTATTTTTGTCGATTTAGCATACTTTCAAAACCAAAAATTCAGAGTAAGGGATAATTTGTTTATAACCGAAGACACAACCATTTTTGCTCCACTCTCAACCTAACCGTGAACTTGAAAACATGGAAAATGTAGAGCTTATTGGGTTTATTAACTGTTCACAGTGTTGCAAGGAGATGTTGTTTTTATCAGATATTGAGGTTAAGCGTGAATTTAATTTAAGAAGTGTGTACATAATTGTTAAAGAAATAAATAAATATTGTGTGTACTGTACATTAGAAATAAAACGTTTCATAAAGTGTGATAAGTTTAAAACAATATGGATATAGCAGAATATAAACCTTATTTGGAACAATTTCCAAAAGCAAACTGTAAAAAAGTTAAAAATATTATTGAAAACTCTTCGGAAAATCAACTTAAGTGTTTAACTGAACTCTTTTTGAACTTTGATTGTTTTGTTGATGGAAAATCAGATAAGAAAAGATTCTTGAAATATAAAAACATCATAAAAAAGTTTGTAAATAAAAAGTGGAAATACAAGCAACTTCGAGCATTTTTTATTAAACATCACATGCTTTGTGCGCTATTTTGACTCAAAATGTCTAACTTCAAACTATATCGGGCAGTACCATACGAGGTGTACAATCGATTTACTTTAAGTAGTAATGGTTCCACTGGTACTCCAACCACATCATTCAAAGAAGAGAAGAATCATGAAGTAATCGATTATGTTCCAACGAAACAAAAGAAAAAAGCAGAAAAAATATTGCAGGTAAAAAAGTATTTCATTTCTCAACCAGTCATTCTTTTATTTACGTCATCTATGAGTAATAACGATTTTTCTAGATGATGAAAGCAGGGGGAATTACGTGGACGCCCACATTTGAACTTGTGTATCAAAACAAGATTATCCCAGCTAGCAATGTTATTGATATTATTCGGTACCTAACTTCTAACGTACCCTCAAAAAGAGCAAATACAAATGGAAAAGGGCTTGTAGTAGAACGTTTGAAATCAAGGAACTGTCCCCTCTCTGTTCTTAGCAAGATAGGAAGGGAAAGGTTTGCCGGCAAGAAATGGAGAAAGGCCAGCAGTATAATTCTGTAGCTGGTTGGAGTATGTGGGCAAAATGAGTAGTACTAGATGTGGAATGGTAAGGTATCTTACCAGAGACGAAATAAAATCAATCATATTAGCCGACGACAAGCGTCCTGAAAATTGCAGTGGATTTACAGTTCATCCTCTCTCACACACCCCACCAATCAAAGGTCTTCAATTAGATAACACACGAAAGAAACCTTTGACTCAAATATGCATTCACAAACTTAATTCATGCCAAAATTATAGTGAAATAGCATATTTTATCATCAGTGCATATTGCAAAGGCGTGATAACAGATAGAACATGGCAATATTTTTTCCCCTCTGAACACACCCCATGGTTTAAGGGAATACCCGAGTTTGGAAAACGTATTAATTGCAAATGTCCTGGGTTTGAAATCGTAGATGGTCCCGTAAAGGACGATACGGAAGATACCTTAGTTATTGGTAGAGATATTGATGCAATAACGCTTGCTCCTCTAACCCGAAAATGCTCCCATTCACCGTGCGATGGTAGCTTTATTTATAAGTATGCACTGTATCGATTATTTGCTACAGGTCTTCTTGAAGACTATGGATTCAAATTTCAAGATGTGGCTCTGTAAGGTATATTCATTGTTAGCAGCCATAAATCTAATCCTTAGAGTGAATATTTTTTAAAACGATTTATTTTATTTTAGATCCCTGGTTCGTAATAAAACAAAAGGGGTTTAAATGGGCTCTGAATAACCCGTTTGATGTGGGAGCAGAAAACTGGAAACAAGTTTTCCTAAATGAGTCATATCACCCCGCCAGGCAGCTGCAGGTACACCGGTCACTATTTTTTGATCCTGACACGCTTACTGGCAAAGCAGAAGGAATAACCGACACTGGAGGAAAGTTGTTAGTTGAAGTCAATCCCAGATCTCCCCCATTTGTGTATATGCATGGATATTATGGGTTTCCGGCAAGAGAAAGTGGATCTATGATTTTTTAACATGTATGAGGAAGTGTCTTCACTCATTCAGGATTTTGTTTCATTTTATGAGCGGGGTTCAAGCGATTACGAAGTAAGTCGACTGGTTAGCTCTCTTGAATTTGCTCTAGCAAGAATCCGTCTCTTTAATTTTACTGCAAATCGACAGAATGGCAAGGAGCGTAGTTGAGAAAAATGTTCATTTCTTTAAAAGCCAACTTTTGGCTCTGCCTCCACAGCATAGGTTTCAGTTTTTAGAAGTAGAATGTAAAAACAAAATAGAAATTATTTATGCACTACTTGAGATTCTTATAAATACTGACATCTGCCCGCTTGTTAGTGATTATGAAAAGATAAGATGTGCAAGGATTAGTAGATTTGTTAACCAATTCAAGCGTCGAAGCAAAAAAAATATCAAACTTGAGGTTCTTTTGGAACAAATTAAGGCAAATCAGGACAATATTTTTCAGATAATAAGGTTTAGTTTAGATAGAGTTATCAACTGCTGGTACCAAACTGTAAATAGACCAAATTTAAACAAACCAATTAGGGTAAGAAGTCCATTCAATGACAATTACCTTTGTGCGAGGAATGTAGTAAAGTTGATAGTAGAGCTTCCCGCAAGGCAGAAAACAAAACCATTTCCCGAAAAAATTTGGGAAATTCTCGACGAACATCTGTCGTGTTCGGTTTGTTTGTCTGTGCTCTATAAGGTGAGGAGTGAAATCATATTTTTGAATATAAAAAATATAAAATGAAAAATGTAATTTATATCTAGAAATTTCATGTTTAGGCAAAAACGTTAAGGTGTATGCACACTTTTTGCTCCCCCTGTCTGAACACGTGGTTGGAAAACCAACAGACGTGCCCGTTATGTCGTTCGGAAGTACTGGAATGCCCCAGGGATTTTCATCTCAACCCTTTCATAGACGACATGTACAAACTGGTTCCTAAAAAGAAACAGAAGGAAAGACTGGCACGTGCAAGAGCGGACACGAGCAATTCTACATAAAATATTCTATACTCTGTACATATTTTTTGGTAAATAAAATGAGAGCACCAAGTCAGGTGCAAGGAGAGACTGGCTGGCAGGGTAGGCTTGTTTTGAAGTCTATTCTGTGAGCTGAATCTCCAGATCTCATTACCAAAATGCCGTCCAGGGGAACTAGATCTCTTTACTGCATCTTTTGCCGACAAGCTTTTATTCGCAACGTGGCACTTATGAGACATGTTGAAATCTTTCATACTTGTTACCAGTGCCACGAGAGTTGCACCAACCTAACCGTTCACGTTTGTCGGCCGATTGTGGGTGCTGGGGTTGAAGAACTAAATGAAATGCCATTTAGAAGAACGGCTACGGCTTTGGGTGCAATGGAATCCTACGAACTAATAATTAGGGAAAACTTTGTTACTGTTGAAAGTTTTTTACGGGCCTATTTGAATGATTTTAAAAGACTTTTGGCACATGCAATAAATATTTATCGAAGCATCAAATTCCAAATCAATTTACAAATTTTAATGAGAGAGGTCTTCTCAAATGGAGAAGGTATAAAATTCTTCAATTCTACAATGCATATCTTACTAAATGCAAACTCTAGTGAAGCAATGATAATTTCTTGCGGAAACATGGCAATTTCCCAGGTCAGCAATTTCATTAATATGGGCAGTTCATGGGTAATTCAGAGGATTGAAAAAGCCGTTGTGAATATAGCTCTTTATCAACCTCTGCGTGCCGGCTTTCGATCCACACCTTTACCATCAAAACTCTCTCGTAGGAGGGGGATATCGTCGCCTCCAAGCCCACATTGCTTTAAAATGTGCATGATTGCATGTTATTTAAAACTTCCAACTAAACGTCAGATTGAGCGACGATCGTCTTACGCCGAGTTTCTTCGAAATAACTCTAATAATCAAATAATAAATTTTGAAGGAATAGACAGCATATGCTCAGTGCATGAAATAGCTACTTTTCTGCGCAAAAATCCTACGTTTTCTATTAACGTATTTGGATTTGCCGAAAACAATATATTTCCTCTACAACTTACTGATGACAAAAAAGAACATCATGCAGACATTCTACTTTATTACGACGATGATGATACAGTAGGACATTTCTTGTACATATTTAACCTAAGTTCGTTTCTAAACGTTTATCGCGGAGTTTACTTCTTTTGTTATTATTGCCTAGGGCATTTCAGTTCAGAAAATGCAAGGGACGAGCGCGCAAAACCCTGCAAAATATATGGATGTAGAAAGCTTGAGTTTTTTAAACCGGGTACATGCGAAAAGCCTAATTTGGCAATGATGAGCAACCGAAGTCCATTTGTTCTGTATTTTGATTTTGAGAGTTTGCAAGATAGGCGTCTGCCAACAGGGAAAATTGAGGCTATTTTAAAACCCATCAGCTTCACTTACATATTATGTTCAGATGATAAAGTAATGGAATTTGGTGGATACCTTGGTGCCGACGCTGAGTTTATATTCGTGGAAAAATTGCTTCAGATAAGTGAAAGATACTTACCTCTTCAGCAAGTGCACAGAGATACTATAATCGAAACACCAGAAGGACTAGACCGCCTAAACAGCATGGTGTGTTATTGTTGTAAGCGTGAAATTGCACCAGACGAGGAGAAAGTTGTTCATCACAATCATTGTGCCATAACCGTATCAGGCGTCGGGCCTGGTGAGATATATGGAAACGCCCACGCTAATTGTAATTTGGTGGCCAAAACCAAAAAGCATCTCGTAGCGGCGTCGCACGTTTTTAGTCGTTATGATAGCATACAACTTATCCGCGGCTTGGCGAGCAACAAAGTAACATCAGTAAACACTATTGCAAGATCAAGTAATGACTTCATATCACTTCGGATGAACTCTGTGCAGTTTTACAACACTTATCTTCATTTGCCCATCGGATTACGGAAGGCTGTTGAAATCCTAAGAATAAGTGGTATGCATAATTTTAGGTTCCTCAAACGGGCTTTCCAAAATTAT